>QVXC01000003.1:0-268908 GCA_003501895.1 Phaeosphaeria sp. A1 3.1a
AGCTCGCGTCGTCCCCACACCAACTACGACAGCGACGATAGCGGACCTCCTCCCCCTCGCCACGGCCACAAACACAACTCCTCCCGCCGCCCTCGCCGCGCCTCCACCTCCTCCCACCTCGACCTCTCCGACGATGACTCGCCCGGTGGCTATTCCCAACATCGTCAGTCCTCCCACTCATCCCACCCTCCTCCCTCATTCGACAACGGCATCCGTCCCCCCAACTGCTTCTACAAAGTCCTCGACATCCCGCGCACGGCCAGCGACAGCGAGATCAAGAAGGCATATCGCAAGATGAGCCTCAAGTACCATCCGGATCGCGCGGCGGCGTCGGGCATGGATAGGGGGCGGGCGACGCGCAAGATGGCGGAGGTGAATCAGGCGAATGATGTGCTGGGGGATAAGGGGAAGCGGGGTTATTATGATGTGACGGGGTGTATTAAGCCGGCGATTTAGGACCTTGGTTAGCAGGGTTTCTTTAGTCGGGTTTATACTTTCGGTTTTTAGTCAGTCAGTCGATTTCCTTTCTCTCAGATCCGGATAACATGAGACAGAGTTCTCTAATGAAAATCAACATAATTTCCAAACATTTTCGTGCCTTGTGTGATATCATGTTGAGTGCAGACGTGTGGAAAAAGGTAATCATCGACTTTCAATGTCGAATAGTTCGATTCATTCGACTTCCTACCTCACTTGACAAACTTGTTAATCGGCAACCTGTACACATCAATAGTCCAGTATGGTCGCCTCGTGCCCTCCCAGTTCTTCTTGTCATGGAGACCAGCTGGAACATCAATGTCTTCCCAGACTGTGTCAAAGCCCGCCTCGTACAAGTCCATCTCTGCGACCTAGCACAATGTCAGTTCCCACGCATCGTAAAATTATTCACTCTATAATCACATACCTTTGTGTACACGTCATAGCAGATCTGCCTATCTGCGCCCAGTCCGTTGTACCAGCCAAATATGCCATCCTTCGCGAGCAGCTGAATGACATACTCGGCGAAGAACTCCTTTAGCGCCGCATAGTCTTCCGCAAAGGTGTCGTAGTAAATGCCATCAAGCACAACGCCCTGCTCGACAAGCTTGGGCAGGATATCCTGCCAGCGTCCCTCGTGGATGATGACGTTCGGCTTATCGTACCAGCCCGTCTCGCGCAAGTGCTGGTGAACCTGAGGATGTGCCTCGATGATGTGGTGTTCAGCCGGGTTGTGTGTCTGGATAGCAGTGTCGACAAGCCCCATGCCGTGACCAACATTCATAACCTTGAGACCAGGCTTGGGGTTAATGGTCTCTGCGTGGCGGCGCATGATCTGATCCTCCCAGTCCATCATGACGGCATTGTCGCTCTCGTCCAGGAGAATCTTGTCCTTGTATCGTAGCTGCGACTTGAGATATGCATGATTGTCCAGGGACACATCATCAAGCGTGGCATCGGTCTCCTCGGCTTGTTTGGGGATCTCTTTGACCTCCTCTTCGGACACCTTTTGCTTCTTGGCGGCAGGTTGCTCCTCTTCTGCTTCATCTGCCACCTCTTCGACGTCCTCCTCTTCCACGCCGCTATCTCCGAGACCGAGAGCAGCCATCTTCGCAAACAGCATTTCAGCACGGACACCAGCCTCAACCATGATGTCGTAAATCTTCTTTTGTCCGAGTTTGAGCGCAATGCATCCGGGCGTGTCGTCCTCCCTGTTTAGATCGTTCCAGATTGCTCCATTCTGCAACAAAAGCTCTACAGTCTGTACAGCCTCATCTCCCGCCTCTTTTCCTTCCTCGGCTTTCCCGCAAGCAGCAATTGCCGCATGAAGTGGTGATGTTGCGACTTCTGCTGTGGGATCCTGCACATTGGCCGATCCTTCTTTGAGAAGAATCTTCAGCGCAGGCACATCGTGACGCTCTGCTGCGCCAATGATGCGCTTAGCCATGAGGACATCTTCTTCTGTTGTTTGCAATGCCATTTTGAGGTAATGTTTAAGTTGTGTTGTGCAGAACTTTGTGCAAGACTCTGTGGGGTAGGAACTTTTTTGCAGGGATAAGGATAAGATAAGCGAGGACTAGTCTTTCACCACTATTGCCAGTTGTGGTTAGATCAATTTGAAGCGCGGAAGATGGTCATGGAAAAGTGGTTGGACTAGACGTTGCATTGTGGCATACAGACGTAAGTCCTCGCGTTGAAAGATGCTTGTGTATCTTGTACTCAAACCCATCATTAGCTGTCCCTCGATCAGACCTCCCACTCAAACCCTGTACTTGCATTTCTGCCGATCCTCCTCCGTGATAGTGCGGCCCTGGTATGTAGACACGCTCTCGTAATCAGAATCGACAGGGGCAGACTTGGCCTCAGGCTCATCAATGAGCTGAAACCAGAACCCGTTTGCCCTCCTCTGGAGCCACGGAAGTGAGATCGGGACTGCTGGCGTCTTGTCATTCTCGTCGCTGAGGAGTGGGCCCATATATTCCGACGCACGACTGTGTATCCTGTTCAACGAGTGCGGATACTACCGACACATCTCCGCCACCGATGCACCCCACTCCTGTTCCATCTGCTTCTCGTGCAAGAATCTCAAGCGCGACAAGGTCGCCGAGAAATTTCCTTTGGCTTCGACTGCATAGTGGAACCCAGCTGCAAAGTTGTTCTTCCTGTTGGTGATTTGTTGCCATGTCCTCATACTCTGGCTAAAGACATCGATGTGTAGCTTTTGCTCCGTTGATTCTGAGTCGGAGAAGTGACCAATGGCTTGCTGGATATGCTTGTAAATGTCGTCACGAATGAGCACTAGAAACCTATGCGCAATGTGCGCTTTCTCTTCGGCTTCGGAATCTCGATCGAGCATGCCGTAGCCCGAGGCCGGCTGTAGACGACGTGACTGCCACAACCATAGCGCCAGATTTGCAAGTTGGATGACCTTTCTCATGTGACTCAGGCTGCGGAAGGCGGTGTTGAGAAGAACGGTCCCACGCGCATTCAAGATAGCGGTCATGTCTTCGCTTTCGATGATGTTCGTCGGGTAGGGAGGGGCGGCTCGACGGGCCTGCTTTTGTGTGCGTGATGATTCGGCTTTGAGCTGGTTGAAAGTTTGCCTCAGATTTACAACGTTGGCGAATCGCTGCAGTCCTTTCTGAGGCTTGGGGGCCCTCTGCTGGGAGATGCCTGTATCACTGTTGTCGCTCATCTCGAGGCTGTCAGTGCCGTATACAAGGTGAAGCATGCGCCTGAGTTCTGTCTTCTCATCATCCAATGTCACACGCTCCAAGAGTGCGAAGTCGCTCTTGATGTCGCCATTTGCAGACAGCATAGGGCTGTGAAGGTCAACGAAAGGGTTCTGGGTATGAGGATCCCTTTTTTGTTCCTCAAGGTTTCTCAATATGTTCCCGCGGAGTCCCAGATATGCCTTGCGCGCTTCCTCGATCGCTTGCTGCGTAGTTGCCTCGTCGCTGGAGCTGGCCTTGGAGTCTCGTCGGGTGAAGAGATCTAGAGAGCGTTGACCTATGCGACTGGCGAAGCTGCGGGAGCTTCTGACAGACGTGCTGCGAGGTGCGGGTTGATCCATTGTGTGTATGACAGTATGCAGTGTTATCAATAAAGCCTTAACGATGCGGCATGCAAAAGCGAATCGAAGAATGTTGACGACGTGTTTGATATCTCGATGTTCGGTGAAGTACAACAGAAAGAACTGTAAGCAGGCAGCCATGTGAACCAAAGTACCAAAGCAGGAACAGTGTTGCTCGCACTTACTTGCGCCTGTGCATGGTAAGAAGATATTGCTTCAGCTTGGGCAGGAAAGAAGGATCACCTGGTGGCACTTGAAATATTTCTTCATTGACTAGAATCCGCGATGAAAATATGCGACATCAACTGATGCGCTGTGTGATAACGCCCGCATGCCGTGTGTGAAAATAAGGTAGTACAGAGACTGTGATATATAGTAGCGTCCAGAGCCAAGAAATGTGAGATCCAAAAAAGGACATGAAGACAAGCAGCGAACCACACCCATCCTGGAGTGTCGCCAAATGCGCAGATAAAGTCTTGAACTCTCTGGTTGTACATATTTACACTGTCACAATTATGACACCATCCACCAAGCACCGACAAGAATAGCGGCAAGCACCAACAGTGTCAGAATGCTAGCACCGGCCTTGTCACCAGTCGTGACCGAGTCGAAGGTGATGGGCGTGTTGGGAACATTGGCACCAGCATCTGGGTTACTGGCCGAGATACCACCCGCCTTTTGAGTGACCGGGCCAGAGACGGTTGGGTAGAGTAGGGCTTGTACGACCTCGAGACCAGCCATCTGCTCGCCGACGCCCAAGCTGCCGTCGTTCTTGCCGTTATCGACCCAACGAAGACCGCACGATGTCTGGTTTGCACCAGCAATGCATTGTTTGGCCGCGGCTTGAGCAGAGGTCTTGAGCATTGGGTTGATCAAGTCCTGTGTCCATGGGGCGATGATGGCGGTGTATCCCATCCAGCGAGCGAGGTAAGCCTTGAAAGAACGCTGATCAGTATTACATTTTCCGTTGTTCTCGCAAGCGACTTCGCTCATGACGTTGTCGACGAAGAAGACACCGGCACCCTTGATGATGCCCTCGAGTCTGCCCTTCCACAGATCGCTCTTTGTCTACGTTGGTCAGTATGTGATGGGGGTGGTGAATAATGGCGTTCACTTACGGCATTCCACATAGCTGCAGCACCAGCCATGTGCACACCTGCGTTGTAGGTCCACTGGATGGGCTGGATGTTGGAGCAATTCTGGTTGGCATCGGTACCGTCAAAGTAGTGGTAGTCGGGACTTTGCAGTCCTACGGAGAGTTCCCATTCAAAAGCCCTCTCGGCCCAGTCGGCATAAGACTGGTTTCCGGAGTACTTGTACAAGCGCGCAGCAAGGTTGAAGAAACATCCGTTGGAGATGGTATTCTTGTAATTGTAGCCGTTGTTAAAGGTGAAGATCTGCCATCTCAGACCTCCGCCGCAGGTCGCATTGTCCCAGCGATCCTTCTGGGTGTTGTAGACGGCCTGCGCTAGACCGAGCCACGACGGCTTTCCATTGCCGAGATCGGGCAGCTTATTCTCTGCCGCGGACATGGCAGCCATGCCCCAGAAGGCCTGGTCGTCGTTTCCGAGCGTCTTGGTCTGGTTGGGGGGCATAAAGGCGTTGTAGTCGCCGATCTGGTGCTCCATGGCCTGCACGGTGATGGCGTTGTAAGAGTCGTCGCCCGTGTACGTCCAGTAGTCGATGAAGGCATTGAACATGGCGCCGGCTTCCCACCAGTAGTACGGGTCCGGCAGGTTGCCGGGTGTGTCACCGACGCGGTCGCCGGTGTAGTATGATCGCAGGTTTGCGATGAGCGACTTGGATGCCTGCTTGATTGAATCTGGGCGGGTTAGCAGGCAATGCGCCATGCAGACAAGTGCGCATACCAGGCGAGTTGATGTCCAGCTGGATCGCGCCTGCGCCGGACAGCAGCAGGCTTGAGGCGCCAATGGCCCCAATAGCGGAGGAGACCTTCATAGCGAAGATGCGGCAGCCAGGGCGGAGGTGGAGGTGGCTTGGGGATGCGAACGGGTGCGCTCGGGGTCAAGCACCGGGCCTGACGACGTGAATGGTACGGTGAGGCGAGGTTTGTTGCGGAGGGCTTGACTGCTACGACGCGGCGGCGTTGGCGGGGAGAGGCAAAGGGAGCGCGCAATGGTTGACGTAGGTACGGTACGGGGTGAAACGAGCGACAGGTCGGGGGCAGGAGGCGGATGGGCGACGGGCAGGTGCGACGGGCGAGGGTGCGAGCACTCGATATTAAGAGGTACGGTCTCCCTCAGCGAGCGAGTGTATTGTGTATGCGTCAGGGTCACTGCAGTGGTGGAGAGGAGGGTTGGCTGCGCGGCCATGCTCAGGAGAGGCGCTCCGCTCGCTCACGGGAGCCGGCTGGTGGACGCGCAGATCCAGGACGGACTGGCTGGAGCGTGGGCATCTGCCCCTTGGCGCCGTCAAGACGCACCCAGTGTCTGCAAACAGGCATTGGCTGTGTTACAAACGCCACGAGGGGAAGCGGCTAGCACCGTCTCGGCGCCGCTTTGTATTCTATTCACGCTTCGAGCGCCCGCGCAGACGTCTGCTGCGTGGAGCGTCGCAGAAGTTCTGGGTGCGGACGACGCTGGCTTGCTGGAGGCATGCCCTGGATGCGACTGTGGGATACGAGTGGTGTGGGCCATTACGACGCCCGCCCACTGCACCCAGCCTGCTAGCCGTCTAATTTCAGCCGTCTTTGTTGCGCCGAGGGTGCCACGCACGCTGCGTAATGCCGGGCTGTGGACCTGGCAGGATGGGTCACGTGAAGGAGTGCTGTGGCGCAGCCGTTGCTGCTCTGGCTGCCCCAACGCGGTGAATAGAAGATGTGAAGGGCAGCACAGTAGATAAAAGAAACGCTCGTCGCTGTCGCACGCTGTTCTACAAACACTTGTACCTGCATCCACGGCCCGATAGCGCTGTCCATTGTGGTGGTTTCAAAGCAAGCATCAGCCTCACACTCCAAACCCACGCCCAGGCAAGCTGACACATTGACGACCTGCTGGGTTCGTTCGCCGCTCAGCGCTCTCAACCACCGCCATACCTAGCTCGCACCACCAACACTCATCCACCTCACCACTCCAACAGCACCCGCACACCGCACACCGCACATCTTTCGCACGCTCCCACACACTCCAAATCTTTGCACAACATCCGCCATGGCCGAACGCGAGCAGCCCTACGACCCGTACATCCCCGCCGGCGGCCAGCAGGGCGGCCAGGGCCAGAATGGCAACGTCCGCACAGCAGCGCTCCAGGCGGTATGTGTGCCCCCAGCAGCGACCGCTCTGCAGTCTCGCGGCATCCTCTACGTTATCGCACAGAGTTTGCCGTGCAGCGCTGCGCCGGGCTCCATGTGCCACGACCGTCGTGCTAACTTGCATCCAGGAAATCGACAGCACCGTCGGCATCATGCGGGACAACATCAACAAGGTCTCTGAGCGAGGCGCACGCCTAGACTCGCTGCAGGACAAGACCGACAACCTCGCCGTGTCCGCCCAGGGCTTTCGAAAGGGCGCCAACCGCGTGCGCAAGCAGATGTGGTGGAAGGACATGAAGATGCGCATGTGCCTGATTGTTGGCATCATCATCCTGCTCGTTGTCATTATTGTTCCTTCTGGTGAGTTGCAGTGTACTGAATCCCCTCGAGCAGCGCTAACATGCCCAGTCATGGCGACCAGAAATAAGTAATGACTTCATGCCCGATACCACGACACATAGCCCATATTAATTGTAGGAGCGGAGCGTAGACAGCCAGGCGAGTGGGCGTCTGGCTATGAGCAGCGCTGCAAGCGGCGCGACGAGCTCGTGTAGGAACACGGCTACGGCGAACCGGGAGCGATGAATTGGATCTTTTCTTGTCTTTCTTTGCATGCCAACGGCCAGCTTGTTGCACCGACGGGCCACGCCCTGGATCTTGTGCATGGAAACGACTCTACCCTGCGACGATACCTCGAGAGTCTAGTTTCAGGCACGGCCGTTAGACGAACAATGGAGTTTATTCTGCTTATTGATGTTGACGAGGACCGCCGTGCTTCTCTTGTCCATAGCTCATGTACGCTGACGTCTATATTTCTCGTGTTCGTGTTCGTGTCTATTTATCCACCAGAGCTCCATGTCTACTTCACATTCATGGTGTTCGTGTGACGTGCGCTTCTGCTCACTGGCCGGCCGGCGGTGGGTCCGTCTGCAGCTTGTCTGCAGCATGCGAGCCTGACTTGATGGGACAGGCATGCTCCATCTGATAACAGGCAGAGATTTACGAATGCAGACGCAGGCCCAATCAAGCAGCGATTCCCCAGACTGCGGGCTGGATTCATGGCGCCACTGACCTGCGGGACCGAGCTGGAGGGCTGCGTTATCGGCGAAGCGAATTTTGTAGCTCCATCGTCATTTCGGCCGTTGGTTTGTGACTGCGGACTGACTTGACTCTTAATTCTTTGCTCCCGTGTCTGCAGTGACCGTGACTCCCCAACTCGACGCCTGCCCTCCCCCGCGCCCGTCTGCAGTGCCTCGCCGGCGAGAATCTCAGCATGCAGAGCGTCGTACGTGCTGGTGCTCGCGTGGCAGCACGCTCGTCCCGCCAGATCCTCGCGGCTTCGCATGCTCCACGAACCCTCCCCCGCGCCCTCGTCGCCAGTGCGACCCCGAGCCGCCTGTTCGCTTCGTCGAGTGACGGCAAGAAGTCGTCCATCTACGCCGCCTTCCTCAACCTGCTTGCCAGCGCCAGCTCGCGCCGCGAAGTCGACCAGTACCTCGGCCAGTTCCGCTCCGTCTCACCACACCAATTCGCCGTCGTCAAGGTCGGAGGAGCCATTCTCACAGACCACTTGCAAGAGCTATGTTTTGCCCTGCAGCAGCTGCACGCGATCGGGCTGTACCCCATCATTGTCCATGGCGCGGGCCCCCAGATGAACCAGCTCTTGCTCGACTCGGGCGTGGAGCCTGACTTCATTGATGGCATCCGGGTCACTGACAAGAAGACGCTCGGCATTGCGCGCAAGCTGTTCCTCGAGGCGAACATGGATCTGGTCATGACACTGAAGCGCGATTGGGGTGTGCCTGCCCGGCCCATCACTGCGGGCGCGTTGCAGGCAGACTACCTGGACAAGGACAAGTGGAAGTACGTCGGCAAGATCAACGAGATCAACCCCAGGCCCATCATGGACGCGCTCGAGAACAATGAACTGCCCATCCTGTGCTCCATGGCCGAGACCGTGGACGGCCAGATCCTCAACGTTAACGCCGACGTGGTTGCAGCCGCTCTGGCGCGCAAGTTTGAGCCCCTCAAGGTCATTTACTTGTCTGAGAAGGGCGGACTGTTCAACCAAGAGACTGGAAAGCTCATCTCGCACATCAACTTGGAGGGCGAGTATGACACATACATGAAGCAGCCCTGGGTCAGGTACGGCACGAAGCTCAAGATTGTAGAGGCAAAGAACTTGTTGGACGGTCTGCCAAAGACATCCAGTGTCGCCATCACGCACCCGCAGAATCTCGGAAAAGAACTGTTCACACATACTGGAGGCGGCACCCTGATCCGCAACGGCGGCAGCGTCAACGAGGTTTCCAAGTACGAGGACCTGGATATCAAAGCTCTCTCAGAAGCGCTCGCGAGAGAACGAGGCGGTGCGGAGGCTTCGGACGCGGTCAACAAATACCTTGAGAACCTCCAGAGCCGCCCCTTTGAGGTCTTCTCTGACGACTCCATGGGCGTTGTGGCTGTTGTATACCCACCAACTCAGGATGGCGAGTTCGCGCAACTGTCCACTTTCTCCACTACCAAGGAGGCATTCCGGACCAACGTGAGCGACCTGGTTTTCGAGCGCATCAAGCAAAAGTACCCCAAGCTGTACTGGGTAGTCGAGAGTCAGGAGCAGAACCTTGTCAAGTGGCATCTGGAGAAGACTGATGGCTTCCTCCGACGCGACCAAGAGATCTTCTGCTGGTGGGGAAACGCCGAGTCTAAGGAGATTTTTTCACTGCTTGAGAGCTACTCCAAGCAGGGTCGTGGTATCCTCAAGGACAGCCTTGATAGTCAGCTCAGAAGAGCGGCAGACTTTGTCGCTGGCTTGAAGCAAGGCCAGCAAGTCAGGGCTTACTCGACGGTCGCCGGCACACGTTCAATGGGACAGTCATCAAGACCTACTGTTCGACGAAGCACCATGGGAGCTGCCTCGCGTCGAGGATTCGCGACCACCGCAGCACGCTCAGAAGAGACCACCAACCCCAACCCGCCATACGGTATCAAGTTCAAGAGCAAGGACTGGCCATCAAAGGTTGCTCTGATCGGCGCTCGTGGCTACACCGGCCAAGCGCTTATCGAGCTCCTCAACAAACACCCCAACATGGACTTGCGCCACGTCTCATCCCGTGAACTCGCTGGCAAGAAGCTCGAGGGCTACACGAAGCGCAACATCATCTACGAGAACCTCTCCCCCGAAGACGTCAAGAAGATGGCCGAGAAGGGCGAAGTCGACTGCTGGGTCATGGCCCTTCCCAACGGTGTCTGCAAGCCTTTCGTCGACGCAATCGAAGAATCAGGCAAATCCGACGCCGTCATTGTCGACTTGAGCGCCGACTACCGCTTCGACGATTCATGGACATATGGTCTCCCCGAGACTGTCGACCGACGCAAACTCGCCGATGCAAAGCGGATAGCAAACCCTGGCTGCTACGCGACCGCAGCTCAACTGGGTATTGCGCCTCTACTTGAGTTCGTTGGCGGCCAACCCACCGTCTTTGGCGTATCCGGTTACTCGGGAGCAGGAACCAAGCCCAGCCCCAAGAACGATGTCAAGAACCTCGAGAACAACCTCATCCCCTACAGTCTGACAGATCACATCCACGAGAAGGAAATCTCACGGCAGCTGGGTACTGAGGTAGCCTTCATCCCCCACGTTGCAGCGTGGTTCCAGGGCATTCACGTAAGTTACTACCCCATACTTCCACTCCTTGCTCTATCCCGCATCCCAAAACCACCATCTGCATACTAACAACTCCCCAGCACACCATTTCCATCCCCCTCTCCCGCACCATGACCTCGCGCGACATCCGCAACCTCTACCAAGACCGGTACGCGGGCGAAAAACTCGTCAAAATCACCGGCGAGTCCCCCGTCGTCAAGAACATATCCGGCAAGCACGGCGTAGAAATTGGCGGCTTTGCCGTCCACTCGAGCGGCAAGCGCGTCGTGGTCAATGCGACGATTGATAATTTGCTTAAAGGAGCGGCGACGCAGTGTTTGCAGAATATGAACCTTGCGCTCGGGTATGGGGAGTATGATGGGATTCCTTATTAAGTTGGAGCGAAAGGAGGGGGAACGTCTAGGGATGGTGGAGTGAGAAGGGAAGAGAAAATGGGAGAGAAGGGGGAGGGGAGATAGATATGATAAGAATAAGCAAGGAATTTCAATTTCAATAAATGCTTTGGGGTTCTTTTTTAGGGGGGGTTGGGTAGGGTGTACATATATTATCATATTTACATCTCTGGGTCTTGAGCTTGTTGTGTTGACAAGTGTTTTGAATGTTTGTGAATGAAGGTATTGTGCTACGCGGGATTGTGCCATCGCTCTTAGCGTGTTGTATATGACATGCGAGGCGAATGGACAAAATCGCGGGCTTAGATTGGAAGGCTGTAGGATGGTGCGTAAGTGCGGTGTGGTGAAGATACTGGAAATGTGGATGCAAGTAATGTACTGCAATGGAAAGTAACGTCGATCCAAGCGTGCCGGGACGCATGGTGTAACGGGACGCTTTCTGCTCGGGGCCGTCGGACTGCCCGCAGCGCACTTATATTTAGACAAATGTAAATGCATCTACCTTACAGCTCTCGTTCTCCCAGAATAATAAGTCTCCGACGCCGAAAAGCTCGTTGTTGACCGTGCTGTCCTTCGTCCTGCCAATGCTGCTTTCGACTCTCCTCCTGCACACCCCTGTCTATTCGCGACAGTACGTATCTGTAAAGAGCTCGGTGGGCTAGAAAAGAAGGTAAAAAGGCAAAGTTTCAGACTGCAGCGTTGATATATCAATGCAGGGTGGTGAGGATACATCCCGGAAGTTTCTCCGCGCAGATGAGAAGTTTGTCACAATGCGGCCCTCGGACGTGCGCTGCTAGCAGCACTTGGCATGCCGGCTAGCTGCAGTAGCGTGCTCAGATATGGCTGTATGCTACTGTTATAAATCTGATGCTATGCCTATAACAGACCGACTGCTAAGAACATCTGTGGCGCATGGTGGCAGCATTGTAGAAGTGTCTGCGTCTGGTGCTCAGCCCCGTCGTTGCAACGTGTCCTCGATTGCCAACGACGTTTGCCCCTGCTCGAGAGATGCCTCGCTGTACACTCCGCTGTCTCTAGTTAACCACCGCCTTTTCTCATGGACAAAGCCAGTCGAGTGCTGGCGCAAGGTCTATTGCCTGGCTTGCCCACGTCATACCGCGCTCTAGCAGACCATGGCGAAGTTGCTCGCTCTACTCTTCATGCCCGTGCCCATGGCCGTCGTTCAATAGAGGAGAAGGCTCAGACCCAACAGTATCTTAGTTCTTGGGAGGAGGAGGCGCTGGTTCGGTTTCTTCTGCAACTGTCTGACCTTGGGCAGCCTGTGCGAGTCAAGTTCATACCCTTCCTAGCCTTCTGCGTCGCCCGCCAGCGACCTGAGAGAGACCGACCACGCAAGCCGCCAAATAAGAACTGGGCCCGAGCATTTGAGAAACGCCAACCAGACACACAAGCGAGAAGAGTCAGGGCGCTGGACTGGAACCGCCACGATAAGAACATCTATTGGAAAATGTCTCATTGGTTTGAGGTCATTGGAAGGCTGTTACGAGACCCAGCCATATTAGCAGAGAACGTGTACAACATGGATGAGACTGGCGTGATGCTATCTAGGCTAGGTTCTGTCAAAGTACTAGTAGGTAAGGATGACATGAGAAGATACAGGGGTGCACGATTAAAGCGCGCAATGGTCACCGCAATTGGATGTATTAGCGGTGACGGTAGGTATCTGAACCCTATGATTATTTGGCCCGCGACCACTCACCGGAGCAACTGGACTACATTTCCTACCCCTGGATGGCAGTATGCGTGCACTGATACTGGATACACCGACTCTTACGTCAGCTTGCAGTGGCTGCAGCGCATTTTTGGCCCTGAGACTAAAGAGCGAGCGAACAACAAGCCACGAGTGCTGATATGCGACGGCTTTGGTACGCATGAGACTCTGGAAATACTGGAGTATTGTTTTGCAAACAACATTATCCTATGTCGACTTCCATCTCACACGTCTCATAAGCTACAGCCTTGCGATGTTGCTGTCTTTGCTCCACTAAAGGTAGCTTACCGTGAACAAGTCGAGCGACTAGAGCGGGGAGGCGTCAACACAATTGGTAAAGAGCATTTTACCTCTTTGTTTAGCCCTGCACGAGTAAAGGCATTCACGGCTAAGAACATCAAGGCTGGCTTTTCGGCAAGCGGCCTGTATCCATTCAATTTGGATAGAGTGCTTAGCTCTGTACTACAGCCTTTCGCTGACTCGACCACATCGATCGCAGAAAATGGTATTAAAGCGCCAAGTCTACAAGAAGAAGATCGACAAACGCCTGTTACACCTGTGTCAACAGAAGCTCTTATGTCGTTACAGAGTCTGATCATCAAGCGAGATGCTCATGCGCTTGACGAGACGAGCAAACAAAGCCTACAAAGACATCTTCTTAAAATTTCAAAAGGCTGCCCAACTATCCTTTGCTAAAGGAGCCCTCCAGCAAAACCACATCCGGTTTCTACTGCAGGTAAACAATGAAGCTAAGGTTCGACGATCAACAAAGTCATTAGTGCTAGGGACAGCTAAGGTCATGGGCTTTGAGGAGCTCCAGGCCGCACGAGCGAAGCGTGCTGAGGTAGAGGCTGATAAAGCAACCAAGGCCAAGGGAAAACGGGGTCGAAAGCGAACAAAAGCGTTGTTGGAGACAGACGCGACAGAGCCAAAGCGAAAAGTAGCGCGAACGTGGGAAGGGCTGGCGCTAACGCAGGCCGTGGTACCGTCACCGAGGATTCCTGTGGCGCGCATGTATTAGAAAACGCTCTTGAGCTTCGTACCTTTCCATTTGCTGAACTAGGCGTTGAATTAATAGTATAGAAAGAAAGACTATAGTTGTGACCGGTACGGTGCAGACGTTGATAAAGCGAACTTACATCTCTTACCTGCTAGTGCGATATACTAACCAGCTTGGTCGCGAGAGTGTGGGGAAGCTCGCCTGTACGGCGCGCTTAGGTTCAGCTCTTCTGTCCTGCATCACCACAGGCCAGGCTACATCAAATCGCATCCAGTCTTTGGTATCTGCTGGGCTCGCAGCGCTAAAGAAGCGCTCAACATGGCTGCAGCTGCTCTACAGCCTTGCGGCTGGCGTTCTGCATGCGCGCGAAGCCACACCTAATTACCCCGCCTAAGGCCTTGTGCGATGCCGTCGCCAGGCCAAGATCACGACACAGCGCCTTCGCCTCAGCTCGCGCTTTTGGGAACGCTGTTCTGTCATAAAGACACCAAGAACTGGATAGCTGTCTATTTTTCTTCTCTTACGTCGACCTCTACAGCGCACAGCACGGCCATCACGCCCTTGTCCTACTAGGCTGCCACATTGACCCTCTCCTGTCTCGAATCCACCGCGCGCCCATCATACACACGCACGAGTCGATGCGTCTCCTAAAGTACGAAGACGATGGCCGCCTCACCATCACCAGCTTCGACAATGGAGCGATACCCCCTTACGCGATACTTTCACACACCTGGGGGGAAGATGCAGAAGAAGTGACTTTCGCGGACCTAGACCTTGCAAAAGGCCGCGGCAAGCACAAGCCTACTTATAAGAAGATGTTTGGCAACAAGAAGATGCCTAGCTACAAGAAGATTCGCTCCTGTGGGGAGCAAGCACAACAAGATGGACTGCAGTACTTCTGGATCGATACATGCTGCATTGACAAGTCGGATAAGGCTGAGCTCTCTTCGGCTATCCAGTCCATGTTCTGCTGGTACCAAAACGCGACGAAGTGCTACGTGTACCTATCAGACGTGTCGATAAAGAAGAGGAAAGCCAACAGCATGTCTACTGAGTTTACATGGGAGCCAGCCTTTATATCAAGTCGATGGTTCACGCGCGGTTGGACACTCCAAGAGCTTCTTGCGCCAAACACAGTAGAATTCTTCTCTCGAGAGTGGGAGAGGCTTGGTGACAAGATATCGTTGAAGTCATTAATTAAAAAGATCACTGGTATCCCATGCGAAGCGCTCAACGGAGCCCCTCTTTCTAAGTTCAGCATCAACGAACGGCTGCGGTGGCAAGGAGGCCGGGTAACCACACACGAGGAAGATAGGGCGTACTCGCTGCAAGGCATTTTAGATGTTGAGTTAGCGCCGGTGTATGGGGGAGGCGCAGCTGGCGCTTTTAGACGCCTTATGGAAGAGATCAACAAGCTCGAAATATGCATTCAAGACATACGTAACACGGATCCGCGTCACGATAAGGAGCGCATTGAAGATACAAAGGGCGGACTGCTAGCGGAGTCCTACCGCTGGGTTCTAGACAACACTGCCTTCCAGCAATGGCGAGAGGGGCCGAATAGTCGACTGTTGTGGGTAAAAGGCGATCCCGGTAAAGGCAAGACAATGCTGCTCTGCGGTATTATCAACGAGCTCCAAAGTTTAATGCCCCAAAGTGCCCTACTGTCGTACTTCTTCTGTCAAGCGACCGACGTGCGCATCAACAGTGCCACGGCTGTGCTACGAGGCCTGTTGCACATGCTCGTTACTCAACAACCATCGCTTATGTTAAACATTCGCAAGAGCAATCCCATCAGCGAAGCCTCCTTTGAAGATGCGAATGCCTGGGTAGTTTTGGCAAAGATCTTCGAAGACACACTCCAAGACACAAACCTGCGCCCAACGTATCTGATTATCGACGCGCTAGACGAGTGCGTTATTGATCTACCAAAACTGCTAGGATTTATCGCTAAGCAGTCGTCCGCCTCTCCTCGCGTCAAGTGGATTGTTTCTAGCCGCAACTGGCCAGACATAGAAGCACAGCTAGAGCGGGCAGGTCACAAAGTGAAGCTAAGCCTTGAGCTGAACGCGCTGTCAGTCGCGGCGGCTGTTGACGTCTTCATACAGCGGAAAGTATGCCAATTAGCGCAAGAGAAGAGCTTTAACCCAGACTTGGAAGACGCTGTGCTCGAGCACCTGAGGTCAAACGCTGACAACACCTTCCTATGGGTAGCGTTAGTGTGCCAGGACCTTAAAACGACGCCCAAGTGGAACGTGCTAAAGAAGCTAGTCCTAATCCCGCGAGGGCTAGACTCCTTGTACCAGCGGATGATGGACCAGCTAAGCGAGTCTAACGGCGCCGAGATCTGCCTGCAGGTACTGGCTTCAACTGCGATTCTGTACCGACCCGTTTCGGTCCATGAATTGTCTGTGCTCGTGGCGCAGCTTGAGGACTTGGACGACCTAAAGTTAGTACGGGAGATTGTTGGTTTCTGTGGATCATTTCTCACCCTGCGAGAAGACACAGTCTACTTTGTGCATCAGTCAGCAAAAGACTTCCTCTTTACAAAGGCTTATAGCGAAGCCTTTCCAGACGGAAGCGAAGCTATTCATCAGGCGATCTTCTTAAGTTCACTAGCGATTCTATCTAAGACGATGCACAGGGACATGTACAATCTAAAAGCGCCAGGATACTCTATTGAGAACGTCAAATTACCCAGGACAGACCCGCTCGCAGCGTCACGGTACCCGTGCGTCTATTGGATCGACCATCTGTACAAGTCGAAGGCTTTAATGAGCAGTGTCGGTGGCCTGCAAGCCGCAGATCTTGTCAATAATTTTCTAAGGAAGAAGTATCTCTACTGGCTAGAGGGGCTTAGTCTGTGTAAGAGCTTGGGAACAGGTGTGGTGTCAATGACGAAATTGTGGTTACTAGTGCAGGTACAGTATCTAGAAACGGTATGTCTATAGTAGTTGAAAGCTGACCTTGACAGGATATGCAGAATCAAGACCGTCTTACTCCGCTTGTCCAGGATGCACGGCGATTTGTTATGTATCACAAAGGAGCAATCGAGAGTTATCCTCTTCAAACATACATATCTGCGCTATTGTTCAGCCCAAAAGGAAGTCTGATTAGGCAGCATTTTCAACATGAGGAGCCAAAGGGTATTACAATTAGGCCAGCTATGAGCGAAGGGTGGAGCGCGTGCCTGCAGACGCTCGAGGGCCATAGCAGTTTGGTCAGCTCGGTGGCCTTCTCGCACGACTCGACACGGCTGGCGTCGGCGTCCTACGACAGCACCGTCAAGATCTGGGACGCCAGCAGCGGTGCGTGCCTGCAGACGCTCGAGGGCCATAGCGATGGGGTCATGTCGGTGGCCTTCTCGCACGACTCGACACGGCTGGCGTCGGCGTCCTGCAACAGGACCGTCAAGATCTGGGCTGATCTTGTCTCTATCCTTGCGTTGCCGCACTCTAACGAAACTGTGACAAAAGCTCAGCAATCCGTCCATCAGGGAGTATCGATTAGCTTTGGTAACACCTGGATTTCTGATGGTGCTGAAAAGTTGTTGTGGCTTCCAACAGAGTATCGACCAAGAAGCTCAGCTATTTCAGGCAGACGTGTTGGTCTAGGTGGAGGGTCTGGAAAGGTTTTGATATGTCGCGTCTTGTGATTTTCTTACTTAGTCTGAGGGTTTTACTCATCCTTCTCTTCTCTTATTTCTTAATAGATCAGCACTCATAGAGGGACGGAGATGTACTTGTATATATATGTAAATTCTTTGCCACATCGAATCTTCAAGAATTGCTACAGAGGGTAGCTATTATCACATTAATTAGAGGTTGAAGGGTGCACGCTGAGGCATCTTCAAGCAACGCCAACGGCGTTGGCAGCGCTGAGCATCTGGCCTTAGAAGCTTCTAGAAAGCCGCCCGCATGCGCCACAGCTATTCTTAGCGAAAGGCCTGCTATAGGCATAGCCCTAAAATTCATTACGATAGCATACAGCGATATTTGAGCACGCTACGTAGGGCTGCCTGCATGCCAAGTGCTGCTAACGGTGCACGTCCGGGGGATCGCATTTTGACAATCTTGCCGTCTGCGCGGAGAAACTGCCGGATTATGCCTATATTACCCTAAGTCGACCTTGCGAGGCTGCAGTCTTGATCTTTACCATCTTGACCCCTTCCTCAGCCTACCGAGCCTTTTGCTAATATGTGCTGTTGCAAATGGACAGGGGGGTGAAGAATGAGAGTCGGAGACATTGCTAACAAAATAAGCGACAGCACGGTTGAGAGCGCGCTTTTTGGCCTCGGGGTCTTATGTGGTAGGAGAACGAGAGCTGCAAAATAGATGCGCATTGCACTTGTTTGAATTTGAGAACACTGGGTATAATCCGGAGGTCCGGAAGAAACAGCGTCCCGTTACACCGTGCGTCCCGGCACGCATGGATCGACGTTACGCAATGTGTTCGGACGCTATCATGGAGATGACAGTGACTTGAGCTCGGGACAGGTGCAGGACGAAAGGAAAAATATTTGACGTTGTAGAGTGGTATTATGCATAACGTTATACATATAACGTTATAGTTGTATCGCGCGTTATCGACGGAATATGTCATTGGGCTGAGAAGAAGATGAGTGCTTAAGAAGTGAAATACCATGGCAACGAAAGTGCCCATGGGCTCTCCTACCTTTGCAGCCGTGTAGGTGATTGCGCTAAGCGTTCTTCGCTGACCGAAACAAGCGCGCGAAGCATGTCAAACCGTGCCATTACGGATCAGCCCATATATCATGACACCTAGCTCCTCAATGTCTCTGAAATACATCATAAATCCTGTCCCATGTGACGTATTTCTGCTGGTCTCTCGAGTCTGAGCCATTCGAGTGAAGACACAGTTGCCCCGACATAGGCAGCGATGAGAGTCTCACATAGACAATCCCACAGCGCGCCGTCTGACTACATCCGGGGCGCACAGAGCTTACCTACGAACCTTACCTCGCGAGGCTAGACTTTTGTGCTTGAGCCGAGAAGCGCTCGAGGTCCAGGGAGCTGGTGATTGGGTCTTCACCAATGTCTTTGCGCGATGCAGTGCCGCGTCTACATAATATAATGATGAGGGGGGCGAGACTGAGTTCGCGTTCATCGCAAGCGCAAACGAGACCCGCTGCATGGCGTTTTGGGGTTGACGTAGATAGTACCCGAAGCCCGATTGGCAGAAGAGACGTTGCGGCAGTCATGGAGGACGACGTGAACACTGTGCCGTGGGTGCCTCAGTCGAGGACCTGTTGGCATAATATATTCTGGGTCTGTTTAGTGAAATTTGGGAGCATGTAGCGAGTGCTGATGATATAACCATGTTTCAGGTCGTTGGGGCGGGTTGGGGCGAAGTTCGTAAGGTTGTGAGACTGTTAGCACGAGGCGTCCAGCAAGGCTAGTGATGTCATGTGCTGTAGACGGCGATACTTGCGACAATCAGTGAGCAGAATGAGGTCAACAAATCGCAAGACTGTAGCCTGGTTGACATGATGTGTTGGTGGGAAACCTGACATTGTCGATCTTTTTGAGGCTGTACGTTGACATGCGAGGTGAATGCTCGGTCTTACCGATTGATAATTTCCGGACTCTTGGTGGCTCTTGAGCAGGATAACAAACCCACCTTGAGCTTCAGTTGCTGAAGACGAGCAGGCTGTGCACTGCCTTGGGATATGGCGAGTGTTTGAACAAAGTCGCACTGCTGCGGCCGAAAAAGGTCATCTTGCTGGAAGTACAAAGTCATCAAAGTGAACCGGAGGTGTCTGGTCATGTTACATGTGTCTGAGGCGATGGCGGATCATCGGATACCGTGTATACCTTCGGTCAGAGGACGGGAGCATGTCTGCCGACTCGGTGGTGTATAACCCGTGCTCGGTGTTGGAGTTGGTGCCACCCAGGAACGGCAACAATCTGGCCGAGCAGGCGCTGTGCTGACTTGCAAACACCTGGGAAGAAGCATGGAAATAGTATACAGCTATTTCACAAATCTCTTAAGGGGGCGTAGACATGTCTGCCGAGCTTGACGAGGCTGAATCCCACAATAGTCAAGACAGACGGGCTGCAGGGTTCCTTAGGCCACCCTCGAACGGCGACTAGTGGAGTCTGGTGGGCGGATGGTCTACACTGCTACTTGAGAGCAAGGCTGTTCTGATTCAGGAATCAACAGGCGCGATGGCAGACTGTCGACGGTGACGCCGTTGGTGATGATGAGGGCCAAGTTGTTGGACGGCATCGCTGTGTTGCACAAGGTTGGGCTGCATAGACGAGGCCTGGGAACCCGCCCGATGCGCTCCGTACTGGTAAATTATGGCAGAGGTTGTGCAGCCAGCAGTGTGGTCGCCCCGGCGCATACGAAAGCCAAGATGCTATGCGAGGCAGAGGCGTAGTTTAAGAGACACCCGCATATAGAGCGGAACGAACCACAGTTGTGCCTCGTGAGTGCCGCAAAAAGACATGGCAGCGTCAATCCTGAAACGCCCCAGCAAATCGGCGCTTGGAAACGGTGCAGAAGAATGATGTTGGTGGTGTAGTGTGCAGTGGGAAGACGGGAGGCGCACTCGGCGATGTGCAAGCGGGCGGCCTCGATTTAGCATGGCTGAGCTGCGCATCTCTGCCCCAAAATAGAAGAGGGTTCGTGCATCGCATCTTTTGCGGTATGGCGCGGGGTCCGACTCACCCACCCCAGCAGATCGATGAACGCACTCAGTGCGCGCCCCATTGCGCCGCTGGAGATGCCACTCGGCGCCGAAGGCAGCATGAGGGTGAACGAGGCGGGCGCGGTACTTGAAGTAGGCGACGGCCTTGCCATGTGCAACTCCTCGAACTGTGCCTTTGCCCATCCATGCATCCCGACAGTGTCACTACGGACTTTGAACGACCACTCTCATCTCAGACACGACGTGCTCCGAGCGCCACAACACTGCCATTCGCTGGCCCCATAAGCTGCATGCTACACCCTACCAGCACTACTGCTAATTTAGATCCGGACTCTGTATAATCCGCTGCTCTGCCACCATGGCCCAGACGAGCCAGAATACCGGGCCCAGTGGTCTAGCAACAACAAAACCATTTTCCTTCCAGCACCTTATACTGCTGCATTCCGCCGACCGTTCCTGCAGCTCGCCATACTCCAAGTCCCACGACGCGGAAACTTTCCCCTCCAGGATCGACAGACCACTGCACAGTCCGGACAGGAATGCACTAACCACCCCACGCAAGAGGAGGATGTCGTTTCTTAGGAGCAGAGACGCAAAGAAGTCAGCAACCATCCTGCATGCTGTACCAGAAACTCAATGTCTGCCGGTCGTCCAGGCTGACCAGCAAGACTGGACAGCACCCGCTTACCAGGACGTCAGCAGCGGAGCCCACCTGTCAGCCAACCACGCGTCGCCCTCGTTGTCATGTAACACTGCTTCGTCTAGAGTGCAGAGCAGCAACACGAGTCCTGTCACGTCAAGCAAATCAAGTCAGGTCGATGACTTGAGGTCCGTATTTAGCAATAGTTCGCTTAGGGGCGCCATCGGCATCTACAAGCACGGTAAGATCCAGTGGCGCCATAAAGAGAACGCGCCGTCAGCAAGTGACACCAAAAGCACTTGTGGCGCCGACAGGAGTTCGAGGCCTAGCATTCAAGTAGTAATCCCCCGCGATAACCGCAATCGCCCGCTCCCGGCCACTCCCTTCTTCACAAGTCCCACCAGGAACCACATTGTCACAGCATCCATCGAACACGACAATGCACACACCGTCTCACCTCCCTCGGCCACCAATAGGGTGACTATGCGAGATTCCATTGTTTCTCCACTCAACCAGAATCAGCCTGTTCCATTCGGCCAGTTCCAGCGTTCAATGAGTCGCATCGTTCGCAAGCCATCAGCACGAGCACCACACAAACGCCATCCGATCTCCAAACCCAGTGGCTCTTCGGTCGATTCCCACGATAGCGATTCGGCATCAACCTACAGCACTGGCTCATCTGACACCAGCCTGGAGCCCGACAGTCCGCCTCTGGATTCCAAGCACGCGCGCCATTACAGCGTGCAAAATCCAGTCGTGGCGGGCGTCTTCGACTCTTCACCTGAAACTTACGTCAAGCGGATGCCTACACTGTTAGTTACCCGGCCACGTCAATATGCCCACCATCCGTCTGTAGAACAGGATCGCGCATTTCGACCGACTTGCCTCGTTCACGGGACCCGCAAGGCAACGAACACACTCAGTCGCCAATCAACCATCACCCGGAAGTCATCTAGGCATAGCAGTCGCCGCCGAAGTTTAGCATCCAAGAACGGAGCCATCGACAAGGCCATCCGTCGGTCGACGTCGAGGCAATTCTCAAAATCTCACGCCATCTCCAGTCCAACCTTGAGCGAGGCTGAGAACGATCTCGAAGAACAGCTCACGTCATTGAAGGACGCTAAGGCGCCAATCATTGTAGAGAGCAGGCCTGATATGACTGCCACTCCACCTCCAGCCCTACCTAGAAAGTCTAGCAAGCGGCAATCCATGGTCAACGAGACGTACTGGTTATCACGTACTGCACCTGAGCCTGACCTTCCTGCACTGCCAGCGACTGTTGTGCGCCCGCACGGAAGGAGTCCTCGGTTGACCATCACCATACCTGAAAATAACCGCATAGTCGAGAACTTTGAAATTGCTCAAGTTCCTGTCCCGGCCAAGCACGTCAAGCGAAACATCACACCAAGCGCTGCAGAGGGAGTAATTCTCGGCATCTTTCGCAACTTGGACCACTTCGATGATCTGTTCGCTACTGCTGTAGTCAACCAGGGCTTTCTTCGCGTGTTCAAACGCCATGAGCTCGACTTGGTCAAGGCGACTCTGGCTAAAATGTCGCCGCCTGCTTGGGAGTTTCGAGAGTTGGCGTTTCCAGGGCATGATCTGCTTCACGATGAGGACCTAGAAATGAC
Source organism: Phaeosphaeria sp. A1 3.1a (assembly GCA_003501895.1). NCBI lineage: Eukaryota > Fungi > Ascomycota > Dothideomycetes > Pleosporales > Phaeosphaeriaceae > Phaeosphaeria > Phaeosphaeria sp. A1 3.1a. Next base: position 22,557 of record QVXC01000003.1, read on the forward strand.
GCGACCACAAGAGGAATACACTACGACGACTTATCTCCAATTGCAGAAGCGCGATACACAGATCATTCGAGCTATCAAGTCGTTGATCAAGGAAAGGTGCCAGTCTTTTGTGCGACCTGAAATCTCGATTGCCCTGATCAGCGACGACCCAGCGCAAACAGCAAGAGTCGACGATGCGCTATGGCGGATCTGGACATTTTGCAAGATATTTGGTTCCGGGAAAGGTCGAGAAGAGGATATAGTTGCGCAACAAGACTGGCTCAAGGGCGGCACTATGGTTCACCAGCCAGCCTGCACCTTCAGCATTGTGAGCACAGACTACATGAATGACACCTTGATTGGTGCTCCGGAAAGTTTTGCAAAGGGAAACACAGGCGGTCTGACTGCCGAGGAGCTTTTTGATATGATGGAGCTCTGGAACTGCTTGGGTGTGTTGCTGCAAGGTTTTGAGGGTCGCACAGCTCAAGCGCGCGAGCATGGCATCTATGACAACACCGAGATTCGTGGCGGCGACATTGATGGAGAGGAAGCTATGCTTGGTACGTCGTTTAATTGGGAGACTTGATTCTCATTGCTAATAACGGACAGATGAATGGTGTTACTACCTTCTCACATTCGGTCTCTCCACAGTTCTTGACCTCGCTGGGCCATGCTATCAGATGAACGAGAACCCGTTCAAGGCTGCAGCACAGCAAGGCTGGACGAACTGGACTCCACCAGTCTTCGGAGGCAGTCGTCGCAACTTCCTCAAAGAAGCTGCATCTCGCGTATACGAGGACAAGATCGCACGCACCTACGCAGCCACCTCGACCCGCGACATTCAGCGCCAGCTGTCGAAACAGCGTGCCGAAAAGCATATCATCGAGCTCCGAAATCTCAAGACGAATGGGCTCCAGCTACCCATGATCCGAATGTCACAAGAGCGACCCATGAGCGAGTGGTCTACTGTCATTGGCTCCTTGAACCGCGAGCCACCCGCCGAGAGGAACAATATCGTCTCCTACGTCCCTACCATCCGCTCTGCACTGGCTTCGGAGCTCGCTGCATCTGTCGTAGAGCTGCCGACCAGTCGGACTCCTGAGCCGACCCACAGCCAGTCTTCGTCACCTCGACGAACAATTGCTCAGCCTCTCCTCCCCACCCCGCCTCCCTCCACTGTCCCCAGCTCACGCGATCGCAACAGCATCGCCATGAGTATGCCCTCCATCGAAGAACACCCCGCATACCGCCAGCAAAGACTCGACATCCCCGCTGTTCCCTCACTAAGCAACCACCCTGCCTTCCGCCATCGCAACCCCGTCCCTGCTCCGTACCAGGACAGCAAGTACCCCGCCCCGAACCACAACTACAAGCACATCCATAGCAATAGCACCAGCAACAGCACGAGCTATGTCTGCAGCCACAGCCGCGGCTCGAGCGGCCACTCTACCGCCTCGACAGAACGCTCGCACCCCGCGTTCCAGCAGCACGCAACGCAGCATGACATCTTTGCTAGTGCGGCGCACGAGAACACGGCTGAGAAGGCGATCTATAGGATTGTGGAGATGGGGTTCACGCCCGAGCAGGCGAGGGAGGCGTTGAGGATGACGGATTTGGGCGATGGGTTGAGGGTTGATCGGGCGGTGGAGTTGTTGTTGAGTCGGGGAGGTTGAGGTTTGATCTTTTTCTAGCTTGTTGTTTGAGCTTTTCTTTTGTTGATGGGGGCGAGCGTGGCATGTTCGAGCATTTCATGGCGTATGATACCCAACAGTCGTTTTTATCCTTTCTTTAGCTTTTACTGTTTGAGGGGGGTGGAGGGAAAGAAGTCGAGTGTGGAGTGGTAGGAGTAGTAGTACAGTCGCTTGAAGCATAAATGCCATGAAGCAGAATATCCTCATTTTTCATTTCGGTTGATCTATAAGTAAGTGGTCTGATACACCACTCCAACGAGTATCTGCGCCCTTTCCATCCCCACCTCTTCAACCCCGTACCACTCTCTCCACTCCTACATAGCCACCGGCGTCAAATGCCCATCCTTATCATACCTCGCCTTGAAAAACGTATAGCTCAACGTAATCGTCTCAATCCCCTTCATGTTCGGATCTATGATAAACTCAGGATCAATATAGAAAAATACGGGCATATCGACCGTCTCCCCCGCATTCAGCCGCTGCTCTTCGAAGCAGAAACACTGGATCTTGCTAAAGTACGGCGCCACCTGGCCCGGCGTCACGCTGTAGGTCGCTACGCCGATGATGTCCTCGGCGGACTTGTTGGTGGCTGTGTAGAATGCGAGCGCCGTCTCACCGGGTAGGACGCGCACTTCGCGCTGTTGGGGGACGAATTTCCACGGCAGCACGTCGGAGACGGAGCCGTTGAAGGTGATGCGGAGACGGGGGTGGTTTTCGACGGGGCGGAGTCGTTCGGAGGGGTCGCGCGTGTCGTCGCCGTGAGCGGCGGATTTGATGGGTTGGCCGCCCCAGCCGGTTTGTTGGCAGATCTGGAAGTGGCTGTTAGATATAGTAGTGGGGCATGAGGGAGAGTAAGTACCATTTTGTACATGGGCACGGAGCCGTAGGTTATAGCGACGAAGCCGACGATGACGCTGAAGACGTAGTTCCTATGACTTGTTGGTATGTAGACTTGCTTTGCAGTATTGACGTATCGTACATGACTGTCCTATTCTTCTCTTTATATCGCGCATGCATCTGGTCCATTGTCGGTACCTGGCCCTGCCGCGCCGAGTTCGTAGAGTGGAGCCATCTTCGAGTAGGTGTGAATGTCGATGTGCGGGCGCGTGGTATCCGCGCCATTGAGCGCGCGCATGATGAACATGTCCAGGAGCTGAATTGGCGTAGCGAATGGTGTCTTAGTGGTGTTGCGAACGACATCGTGACATGTGTTGCTTATATGTTGTGGAGGAGGAAAGTTTGGTGGAGTGATGATGGCTTCGAAGTTCGCCGCGGGGGTTTTCCGTTTCGGGACTGTCGCGAGAGCTTCAACTTTTCTGGCCGACCTACCAACGTCATCTCCAACATTCTGTCGCGCAAACTACTTTTCTCTTAATCTACACTAGAAATTCTTTTTCATACTACGCGCAACACCGCGCATTCAATCGCCATGTCCGATCCCCTCTGCGGCGTCTGCAACGCCGAACCCAAGAAATACAAATGCCCAACCTGCGCGCTTCCATAGTTCGTATTCACCATCTCAGCACTCCCCACCGCCTCCTACTAACGTCTCATTCAGTTGCTCGATATCCTGCTTCAAGCTGCACAAAACCACCCACCCCGACTCCAACAGCACGCCATCCACCAAGCCCACCCCAACCGAACCTGACCTCCCACAACCACCACCTCCCGCTGCCCTCCCCCGCTACCTCAAGAACAAAACCGACTTCTCCATCCTCGCCACCAACCCCAAGTTCCAAGAACTTCTCAAGACATACCCCACACTGCTTCCCACGCTGCAACGCGTGTATGCAGCGACCATCGAGCCTGATCCCGAAGAGCGAAGGGGGATGCGCGGCGGGTTTCGCGGAAGAGGATTCAGGGGAAGAGGGAGAGGTAGGGGTAGGGGTGGATTTGATGGAGGAGAGGGGAGGTGGACGCAGAAGAAGGGGGATGCGGATGGGATGGGGTTGTTGAAGGGAGTGAGGGAGGGGAAGATGGGGGATGCGGAGAAGGAGGCGTTGAGGGCTTTTGGGGAGTTGGTTGAGGAGGTTGTTGGGAAGAATGGAAATGAGGCGGGGTCAGCAGGCTGAACGCCTCCAAAGAGAAATCGAAAAGAAATGTTGGGCTCTGAAAGACGGATGATACTGGCTGCTCAGAGTGGAAAAGGAAGGCGATGCTACGACTTGAGCTTGGTTATATGTGTGGTCTCAGCGCATTGCACACAATGTTGACATGGAAGAGGGGGGCAAGATCAAGGTACGGGACAAGGGAAAAGGCGCATGGCGACGACCATACAATGAGTCTTGGCGGTTGCATTGGAGTGTGCACAACGGCTATTGCGCATCGCAGTACTATTCGAAGGTCGAGTACAATTGGTCGAAAGTATGCGCGATGCCTCTTCAAGATAATCTTTCACTGGGGAGAGTTGATAATCCTCACATACAGCAAGCATATGTTTCGGAGGCTCCAGATAGTTCAAAGCAAGTGGGCTGGACTATGGAACCCGAAATGAAGCAAGATTGGATGGTATACGTTCGCAGCTATTGCTTAGATACAGGCTCTAGGAATGAAGTGATATCCTGAATGATGGACTAGCTGATATAGATCGTCGTATAAGAGAATTGTTGCTGAGTAGCAAATGCTTTCCATGCAGTCCCAGAGCCGACGTAGTACTCGAAATAGCTGCTGGTTTTCGAGTATGTCGCTTCCTAAGAACGAGGAGCCGTGACCCTTCACCTGAGGTCACGCGACTCGATCGAGATACCGTAGGGTACTGTCCGTAGATAATGTGCTGAGAAATGAGACGGATATCGCATATGTTGTGAGTAAGAGAAAAAGCTAAAAGCATATTTCCTGCAAGTCGTGATGATATCTTGACATGGTGAGTCGGTGGTCGAGCGCACAGCAGGGTGCGACTAGCTTGGGACAATCTTGTTCTACTCCAACGTCAATCAAGCTGCATCGAAGCGAATTCTAACAAAATGATTTACGGTCTGCCAGTCTTTCCAGATGTCCGGGTGAGCATGGCGCTGCAGCGTAGCCTGCGCATCCTTGATGATACCAAAGTCACCGAAGCAAGTCTCGAACGAACAAGCTGAAGAGCATTTTGGGTCCATCTGATACACGTAACGGTCTGTGACAGTTTTTGTGCATGGCTTGTAGGGGTTGAAAGTATTGCCAAGGATCTTGAGGTCTTTCCAATACGATGTGACGCTCTTGCGCATGACATCTGTATTGTGAGGGCTAGGGTAGAAACCCGCTGTCTTGAGTGACAACAAGAGGATGCCAATCTTGCCCGCGGCACATAGTGGCCTCCGACATGGTGGTAGTGGAGCTTTGATTGCTTCATTGAAGCCAACTGCGCAGGTGGCAACCCAGGCTGACAATATCTCTGAGCGTAGGTGGTGAATCTCCCGTACTATGTGTAAGTCAGTATGGTTGACTGTTGTCTGTAGCATACAGATCATGACAGTACTCACAAGTAGTGCTGGCTGGAGAATCGGATCGGATCGTGATTTTCTTCAATTTGTTGTCGAGCATGTAGTATTCGCCCGCATCGTTGATTTGAACGTTCATGGCAAGGTGGTTGGCGGAGTACTTGAAGTCATCTTCCTTCCCAAAAGCAGGTGTAACGAGGGCGAGAACGTTGATGTCCGAGATCGCGGGCCAGGCTTTACCTTGTCTGTGATAAGGGTCCATCCATCTCTTTGCTTCAGCTCCCATACGAATTGCATCATGAAGCTCGTACTTGTCTGCGAGCACAGCCAAGTCTATGAGTGCTTCTCGAGACAATATCTTCGGCAACTCAGACAACTGGAAGTGTGCGATGCGTAGCACAATTAAGAAAATGTCGCAGTTATCGTCGGGGAAAGGGATCTCTGACATCTTACTCTCCTTCCACTCACCGTTGAGCATCGCTGCCCAGACGGTGCTAACATTCCTGAATGACCCTCTGTTGGTCCGGAAAGCTTTCTGGCCGCACTTTTGCTCGACTGAGCCAACGATGACAGTGAGATCGTACAGAGGGTCAATTGTAGTGACGTTCAAGTTCAGGTCAGTCACTTTGCTTTTCTGACTCGCGGTAATTGACCTTGTAACTTTCGGCTGTCCGTTGCCAAACATGGACGACGTTGATTTCGTTGTGGCGTCTGTAGCGTGTGTCTTCAGCTGTGCAGCTGGCGCCATGATGCTCTGCAAGGTCGCAGATTAGTCGAAGAGTACCTAAAGCTCTACTGGATGACCTAAATTATTGTTCGAATCGATGCTGTTCAACTGGGACTGCGGTTGAGGTTTTATGAGGCAGGATATGGGAGGAAGATATAGAGTTAGGGATGGCTCGGATATACAAGGTGACTACTAGGGAGAATTCAAATGCTTTCGAGAAGTAAGAGAGCCGAATCGCTGCTATGCCAGATTCAGCACTCAGTTTCGTCGTTTCTGCCTTTACCTATGAGTTCAGTGAATGACCCTTGATTTGCCAAGTGGAAAACCAAAGTCACTGCGAAAGCGGGTATCAGTGAGACGTAGGAGTGCTGCTCCTAAGACAGATATGAGTCTCGAGCTACGTTGCATTAAAGTCTTGAGTTCAGGGTGTTCGCATGGACGGCAAAACCTCGTTCCTGTCTGGCTACTGACTCTTGTCCTAGTACACGGTCAAGTCAAAAGCAGCTTATTTAGACTCACACACTTAAGCATCAGCCTTTTTCCGACCTGTGAAGTAATAGAGTCAGATCTAGGTGGTGTCTGAAATTGGTGGTTGGGGTTTCGACGTCAGAGTTAGGGCTAGCCCATTTCAGACACGCTAATTGAGTGAGGGCATACGACGTTGCTTGGGCGTTGTTCACGACCATAGCTTCTAGCATCTCGACTATCCAATGCCCACGGAAAGTGATCGAGGACTGCCAGGAAGGGCTCCTGCGCGCTACCTACTGTATGTCTGTTGCAATGCCCATGGTCGTGCTATTGATCGTATACAGGCACCACAAGACCGACAAGCAGTCTCAGGCAAAGTACGCGAGCCAATCTCATCAGCGCATATTGTTTGATAGAGATACTACATGGGATTCAAACTAACCGAATATCCAGAGCGAAGAAGGAGCCAGCACAGCAGCTTCGGCCACTTCTATTCCGCCTCCACGAAAAGCTTCCATTCGAGGTTCGGGAGCTGGTCTACAGTTACTTGCTTGGGGACCACGCACCAAGAGTGGTCCCTGTCAGCGAAGAGTTCGGCGCCGGATTGAGAAGGGAGTGGGAGATACTGCCAAGACAATACACAGATTTGAACCCATTCCGCGGCAACTACCTTTTCAAAAGCGCAATTGTGGGAGACGAAATCAGCGCGGAGACTCGCGAGTACTTTGCCAGGACTACGCCACTGTATTTCCGAGGGTCCCGGGATCTGAAGGTGCTCGGAACACTTCTTGATGTTAGAGTAGCACCACATCGAGCTTTGCGTGACGTGCTTCGCCATTTGAGGATCTATGTTCGCTGCGAGGGTCTGAGGAGGCAATTTCGTTCTTCGATAGCTTCCTCGATGATTGGAATCAGCGAGAAGTCCACTTGGCCGGAAAATGACGAGTTGAAAAGGTCATGCGAACGCCAGGTATACGATTCGCACAGCGCCTGCCTTAGCAGCCTACGAACCCTCCCACTTGCATTGCACAGCATCCGGCTCGAGATTTGCGTCTTCCATGATCTCCATGACTACCTGGAAGATTGGATTGACGAGGTGACCCAAGAGAAGAAGCGGCTACAGCACAATCTAAAAGAGGGTATGAAGCCAGTTCGCTTTCATGCCAAGAAAGCTGGAGCGACTATAGCTGTGCGATACGAAGGATTTCATGATGGAGATGAAATAGATATGACATGGTCATTCGAACGGGATGCCTTGAAGTGGCAGCAGGTAAGTGTGAAGATGCTCAGGGAATTGCATCATCGGGCTGATGAACGGGTTACAGCACCCGGAGCCACAGTACATTCTTTTCGGCCAAGATGGAGAACACTGCTCTCAAGCACGGTCGAATGAGAACGAAATTTCTTTCGATCGATCTGGAGAGGCACGCGACATTAGTTGGAAGCACTACTTATTCAGTGGCTGGCACAACGGCTGCACGTGCGCAGAATGTCGGGCGGACAGAGAATACCATAGCTTCTACTATTGTCATCCGGTCAGTACAGCAATCATTTCGCTGACATCTTCTTAGCTAATTGATTGTGGATCAGAGAACGATGGATCCAAGCTATCACCGCAATTACTGCCCCGGCGATGATACACGAAAACACTCACCAGGCGACTATGACGGCAATGAAAACACACATGATGATGAGACTGGAGCACATTTCAGGGCCCTTGAGAAATCACACGTAGTTCGAGAACGCAAACGTCGACGGAACGCGCTCCGAGCTCGAGAGAAGCGTAGATGAAGAGCAGAGAAAGTATTTTGGCTCAAAGTTTCATTTAGAAACATGACTATGTAACACTGCTATCATGCAGCAAATACCGTCTACGAAATGCTTTGCAATCCAATCTACAGCTCCGTCTTATCGCGCTGCACTACTATCGCCTCGGCCATCCCTTCCGCCCCTTCCAATATCCTCTCACTCACGAACTCTGCAAGAGCATAAACGGTCGACATCGGATGTCCCGGCGGCAGAAACGGCATCGCACTCGCATCCACGACTCTCAACCTCTTCGTCCCAAAGACCCTACCTTCACTGTCCACGACAGCCATTTTGTCGCTCGCCTTCCCCATCTTACAGGTCACGCTGGCATGACTGATCGTTCGCGCAGAAGCCTTGATATACTGCAACAACTCTTCGTCGGACTGTACAGACGAGTCAGGAACTACTTCTCCGTTTGCCACAACAATGGGGTTGAGCACTGGCTGTGCAAAAATTTCACGTATCCTGCGTAGTGTGGCTATTGCCATATCCTGATCACGCGGGTCCGAGAGGAAGTTGATGTTGACGATCGGGTGGTCGAGCATGGATGCTGAGCGGATCGAGACAGAGCCACGTGAGAACGCATTCACCATGATCGCTGTTATGCTCACGTAGTCGTCGCCATCGGGTGGAAGTCCAGGATAGAGGTCGTTGCTCATATATTCGATATCCGGCCAGTCTGTTGGAGTAGAGTTGAGAGACGATAAGGTTGTGTTGGAGAGAAGACGACCTGGTAGCTTCTCCCAAGCAAAGACATCGATTCCGGTACTTGTCAATGGTCCAGTGGCATTCTCTAGAAATGCAGAAGCCGCAGCGGCATTCTTGGCGGGAGAGTCGAGGACTGTAGAGCTTTGGACGCGAACCTTGGTGGTGATGCCAATGGTGGGATGATCCTAAACCGAATAAGAACGTTAGACGGGAAAGGTATATCGAAACGAACATACCTCAAGTCCCTGGCCAACGCCAGGTGCATCAACAAGTACCGGAATCCCAAACTTCTCAAGCGTTTCTTTCGGCCCAATCCCACTGACCATAAGTAATTGCGGACTCTGCAGCGCTCCAGCACTAAGAATGACCTCCTTCCTCGCCTTGAGCGTAAACCTCTTGCCGGCCGTACTACACTCCACACCCACCGCCTCGTTCCCCTCAAATAGCACCTTCAACGCCATAGTCGAATGATGCACCACCAGATTCTCCCTACCCAACACCGGCTTCAAATACGCCGTCTCCGCCGAATCCCTAATTCCCGTCTTCGGATCCGTCGTCTGCACATGCCAGCCCGTCCCAAGTAGTTCCCCATCAATAAACCCCGCAAGTCTCTTCAACCCCATCGCCTCCACCGCCTTGATCGCCCAACTCGTAAACGGCAACACGTAATTCGCATACGCCAAATTCAGCGGTCCCTCACTCGCCCGCACCCCCGCCGGATCCATCGCGGGAGTTGAATTCGCCCACCGCTTCGTCGCATCCGCCTCATTGAACCTGACCCCCTTATCAAAATACTTCCCAAACCTCTCCCAAGCAAACCGTTCATCCCCCACCCTCTCCGCCCAAAGCCCCATACTCCCCCTACTCGGCCTCTGATAGATCATATGATTCCTTCCCGAGCTTCCACCCAGACACTTCCCGCGCGGATAATGCATCGCCAGCCCCCCAGCGCCGAGCTCAGGCTGCGTTACAAATTCCCAGTCGATCAGGGGATTAGCGTCTGAGAGGGCGGGGGATGCGCTGGACCAGACGGAGCGGGGGATGAGGGAGGCGTTGCCATTATCTATTTCGTAGAAGGAGCCGGCTTCGAGGATGGCGATGGTGTGTGTGGGATTGGAGGAGAGGCGGTTTGCGAGAACGAGGCCGGAGGTGCCGCCGCCGATGATGAGGAAGTCGTAGGTGGCGGAGGAGGGGGTGCCGAAGGAGGAGGAGGGAAGTTTGTGGAAGGGTGGTGATGTGTTTGGGGAGCTGGATGCTGGTGCGAAGATTGGAGTGAGGGCTAGATATGTTGTGATGAAGGTGTACATTAAGCGTCGAGGATGTGGGGCCATTGTGGATAGGGTGTGTAGCTTCTACGACTGCAACGTTGGACCACGCTGGTTCTCAGTCTTGAGACTCATAGAAGTCAATGTAGAAGTCGAAGCTCGGGAGCGTGCAAGAGTATAACTGGAAAGGCGTGAATTCCGGTACAGGTTTGAGGCACAGAAGTTACTCGCGATCGGTATGGTCAATTAGTGCGGGTGTGGGGCTGCAGGGTTCAGCGTGAAGTTCCTGGGAGTGTTTAGCCGACGTGGAATCGCTTTCTACTATACGATATTATGCTGCATGCTGCAGGTCAGCATGGAGGATGAAGTGTGATACAGCATTGATAGAACGATCGACCTCCTCTGTCAAGCGGTGTTGCGGCAGTCGGATCTGTACGCTGTGTAGGTCAAAGTACTCCCCCCACTACATCGAGAAGCATGATCTTATTTTCCTTTCTAATAGTGATATCTATGTAAACATTCTATAGCCAAATATCAACACCACCACCCCTCACTCCTCCAGTCCAGGCAACTGATCCTCCACCCTCCTCAACAACGGCACCCGTTCCGCATCCACCAGCTCGCCATCATTCTTCGGATCCGGATACCTCATCTTAATCCACGCACCCCCTCCCACCTTCCCCACCCTCCAGCTGCCCTCATCCCCCGCCTCCTTAAAGAAGTCCTGATTCTCCTCGAAACTGCGCCCGCCCGTCTCCGGGAGGTAGAGATACGTCCACAATCCCGCGACGGCATTCGTGCCCGCAAAGACAAGGAAGATGAAGTACGAGAGGTTATTGAACATGACGGGCGTGAGGAAAGTGATTGCGAAATTCGCCAGGCCCCAGATGATGACGGAGATGGCTGTGCCTTGGGCGCGGGCCGTGGTGGGGAAGATTTCAGTGGGGATGAGCCATACGGTGGCGAGCCAGCCGATGCCAAAGGCGCCGGTGGCGATGAATAGGACGACGGTGCCGATGATGCCGGGGACGAGGACGGGGATGTCGAGTTTCGATGAGTTTTCGGTGAGGCCGCCGAAAACGGTGAGGAGGGCGAAGCACGAGGAGAGCACGATGGAGCCTTGGATGAGGAGTTTGCGTCGGCCGAGGACGTCGATGAGGATCCAGGCGAAGGTCATGAGGATGAAGTAGGAGGTGTAGTTTGCGAGAGTCAGGTATTCTGCCATGCGGGTGTTGAAGCCTAGAAGCTGGGTTCAAGTCAGTAACATGCTGTTTTCATAATGCAAGATTGGACTTACCTCGAAGATCTGCGGCCCATACACAGACACCGCCCCGTAGCCGGTCAAGGCTTGGTTGACCTGACACATCACCGTGACCATGGTCGGATGGAACTGCGCATTCCAGGGCTTAAACATGTCGAGATACCCCACGCTCTCGTCCTTCTCCTTCTCATGCTGCTCCACCAACTCCTCAAACTTATCCTTCGCATCCCCACCATAGATATTCTCCATCGCCATCTTCGCATCCTCCTCCCTCTCATTGAAAATAAACCACCGCGGACTCTCCGGTAACCTCTCCACCAGCGCCATCAACAACACCGGATAGATCTGCATAACGATAATCGGCGTCCTCCACGCCCACTGGCTCCACTTCCCCAGCGCAATCGTCACCCCCAGATTGATCCCAAACGCCATGACCAGCCCGAAAATATTGCTCTGGAACTCCTGCGCCAGCGCCTTCCCCCTCGAATCGTCCGCACTCAGTTCAGACGAATACGTCGGGATCACCGCATCGATGCCCCCCACCCCGAGCCCCATGATGACCCGCCCAGCAAGCATCAATCCAAGCGCTAGTTGCGGAAACTTCATTCCAGAGATGAACATGATCAAGTTCCCCAAACTAGCGCTCGCAAGCGAGAAGAATATACTCTTCTTGCGCCCGAATTTGTCGGCGAGCATGGAGAAGAGGACGGCGCCGACGGCGCAGCCGAGATAGTAGACGGCGACGATGACGCCCACGATGGGGGATTCTTCGCCGATGCCCATGGTCGCGAGGTAGTTTTGGTTCGTGTTGATCAGCGACATCATACCCTGGTCGTAGCCGTACAGCGCAATGGCTGTGGCTGAGAACATGACGACGTGGGTTTGTTTGTCATTGTAGGCTTGTCGGACGTGCTGGGCTATGAAGGACATGGCTGCGGTGGGAGACGACTGGTGTGTGAGAGAAGGAGGAATGAGGGGTGAATTTTGAAGTTTACAGCAATGACATGCTAATTGAAGCTTGTATGTCACTGCGAACGGCACGGTGGAAAAAAGCTTGGTCAGGCGGTGGGTAGTCGCGGGATGTCATGTTGAGGTGATGACGATTGGTTGCAGCGGGATGGGTTAGTGAGTAGCTTGTTGGAGCCTAGATGCGGGTGCCCCTCTTTTCTCAACGAGATTCCCATGCCTGGAACATTGACATCTAATCATGGGAATCTGACAGTCAGCATGGCAGTAATTCTCCAAATGTGCGACAGTAAAGACGGCTAGACAAACTTTCGTGTTCCGACATCTGAAGTCTTCGTTTATCTGTTCTTCTATCTTTCATGCTTGGAGGTAAATTGTAATCTCCCTTTCCTCGGAAGATTACCATATCACTTTGATACCATATTTCCATCTCCGTGCCGAAAGCTCTTTACTCTGCTCCTCCTACTTCTTCTTGAAGCCACGAGGTCTCTGTCTGCGCTTGTAGCGCAGACGTATCGTCAGACGGACCGCCAGGAAGACCCCTGCAGTCGCAGAACGCCTGCTTGTCAGCACTTTCACAGCAACAGCCATAGCCTGCGCTGGTCCTTCCGCACCCCGCACTCTTCGCATATCGACCGTCTCCGCCGCAGACGAAGATCCATCTGTTATCGCCGGAACACACGTAATCGCCAGGGTTACAATCTGCCGCACCTTCCGCAACTTCGACCGGTTCTTCAGCCTCTCGGTCCGCAATCGAGTCTGACCTAGCAGATGGGGCATGCTCGTCAGCGGCTTGCCAATGACAGTCGCAAACGGGACCAGAAGAGGTATCCTTGCAACAACCATATGATCTGTCTGGGTCCAAGAAACCACAGTCAGTCTCCGCTTGCCATTTGCCCTTCTCATCACATTTGATGCTCCACCGCTGCCAGATACTGCACATGCGCTGGCCCGGCGTGCATGGTCCTTCGCCAGCGGTAGGATCAATCTCCTTCGCAAGAGACGGCGCACGAAGGTTCAGATTGGCGGTATCAACCGCTGCAGATGACTGTATGACTTCCCTCGGAGAGGGAGGCTGCTCACTTCCACAGTCGCAGGAAGGACTGACTCCACTGAGCTTGCAACAACCTATGCCATTGCTGAGCTTCCCACAGGTCGCGGAATACTTCCAGTGGCCTTTTGAGTCGCAAGCCATGAGGAACTGGAAAGTGTCATCGCACCATAGCTGGCCGGTGTAGCACGTGCGGGGCATGCCTTCGATCTCGAAGTTCGCAGGCACGATGTCTGCTCGCTTCTGACCAGGCGTGACGATTCCAGTCGGAAGAGATAATACTTCGGGTGACGTATCTTTCTCTACGCTGCAATCGCACTTCGGTCCTTGGGACGTTGTGCAACTAGGTGATTTTAGCAGGCATACATCAGTCAGCGGTCACAGGAACCTGACTTACCAGCCTCGGTACTTGTTGGAGCCACAATACAACGATTTCTTCCGATGGCTTGTTTCGTCGCAATACAGGAGCCAATCGTCCATTGGACTGCCTGTGACAATTGTCAGCTATAGTTACTTGAATGTACGGGGATGACGCTTACACAGAAATACTCCTGGCGTACACTGCGCCTCTGGCCCGGCAGGTTCAATCCGAGAATTCTCGACGACTATTTGTGGGGTGGCTGTCACATCAGACCGCTTCTCATTCTGTTCGATAGTCTTTGCTTTTGGCGTATCATCCCGTACTTCGCAATTGCAATAAGGTCCAGTCGGACCATTGAGCTTGCAACTACGTGGTTATTAGCAGGACTGCAAAGGTATGGCCGCCACTCAAACCAGCCTTACCAGCCTCGCCAGCCATTCGTACCACAATACAGAGATTTCTTGCATAGGCAATCGGCATTGCAGACCATAAGCCACGAGTTATCCTCAGCACACTGCCACCAGACGGCATCACACTGTTTTCCTCCGACAACGTTTGGTGAGGCGGGTGCCAGATCCGTACGCTTCTCCTCTGGCACGACATTGACAGGATCAATGGTCTTCGCAACTGGTAAATCTCGCTTTTTCCGGCAGTCGCAGAAATGATCTGGGCCTGGCTCGGGCGTGCCTCTGCAGCTGAAAACATGTCAACGCTGATCTGCAGAGAGGTTCCATGAGGGTCGGGCCATATCTTACCAGCCATAATTCAAAACCGTGCCGCAGTTTGCGGCGATCTGCCAAACGCCTTGTCCGTCGCAAGTGAGAAGTAGAGCTGCATGATTAGGATGGCTGTGGATTCAGTCAGCTTCGTCACATCCATGAAGTGAGGCGTCCATACCACCACAGTTGGCCTGGCTCACAAACGCCTTGCGGTGCTGCAAGTTCTGGAGCCTCCGCAGGAGTGCGCTTGATCTATCATTTCATGTTAGCTCTCAGCACATCAAAGTGTTGTTGTTCGCATGATAGTAATAACAATGAAGTGAGTCTATTCTCGTTCCAACTTGGACCCAAAGTTCAAGTCAGAGCCTCTACTGTGAAGCTCCGCAGCTCTAGCACTTGCACTGAGCAGAGTTCGGGTCGTCCTTTGGGATCTCGCAGCAGCCGTCGCCGCCAAAACACATGCCTTCGATGTGCCACTGTGAGTCGGCAGGATCGCAAATGACGATGACTGAGCCATAGGCGCGGCACTGACGGTTACCCCAGGAGGCCTTCGAACATGATCCGTGTGTGTCGCTGCGCTCTGGAGCTGGAACTGGGATCGTGAACTCGCTGCCGGGAATGTCACGTACCTCGACAGTGCTCTCGAGAGCCTCACCAGCTCGCGCGCCACGCTTGCGATCCTTCCTGCAGCAGGCGCAGTCATCGCGACAAGACCATCCTTTCTTGCACCACTCGCCTGGCCTGACGGCGCAGAAGCCCTCGGTGCAAGTGAAGACACCGCGGTGGGTGGGTGTGCACTCGCGGCACTCACCCTCGACACCGTCGCATTTGCTCTGTGCCTGCTCGACGCCGGCAGAGATGTCCTCGCTACGAGTGCTGACTGGAGCTCGGTCGACACAGACAGTTCCATGGCCGGTGTAGAAGCAGCCCTTGGGGCAGTGTTCAACGAAGGTGCAAGCCGAGCCTTCGTAATCGCAGCGCTGGATGTCGAGGCCGTCGCAGCTGCGTCACGTCAGTATGTAGTCTTGTTGGTGAAGTCAGGGGCGCGACTAACATGCACTTGCTCCAGTCATTGTTGTCACAGTTAGCCTGGGCCGTGACCTCACCACGAGCCTCGACGACATCAGGCGGTCCATCAGCGCAGACAGCGCCTCCGGGAGCGGTGAGGTCGACACACCAGTGCTTGCAGTGCTCGTAGAAGGTACACGAGCCGAGGATGTTGCATTTGGAGATATCGAGTGCCTCGCAGTGGTAGCTGAAGGGCGTCAGTATGACTTACTCAGACAGCACCCATCATGGACACCGGTGTGTATCATTGGGAACTTACGTGAACTGCTCGTTGTTGATCTGCGGCGCATAGCTCTCGCCGTTATTTGCGCCTGCCGCGAGCCCAGCAAGACCGAGCAGCCTGGTGAGGGCGAGGTTGAGGAGCGTCATCTAAGTCGGGTGTTGTTGATTACAGTGGATCGAGTTGGAGAAGTCTACTTTCTATGTCGAGAGTGAAGATGTGGAGAGGTAGGAGAGTACAGGCCGTGTCAGAGAAGTCTTAAGTACAAGGCAAGAGCGTTTGTTCACCCCGCACGTTGGGGTGAGAGAGCTCAACTATAGGCACGTGCACCGTGAAGATGAAGGCGGTGCGGGAGCGCAAAGAGGGCGGTGGGAATGCGGGTTTGATGGCGTTTGCACCGTTCAAGCGGATGACCTATAGCAGGGTGACTCGAAGATGTGGAAGTAAGGTATTGCATTGTATGTATAGGTGCAATATGAGAAAACGAAAAGATACTTTTGAAAATGCGCCCACATGCAAATCTGCAACAATCATAATCTATCGAGCGTGTCGGTGCACCTCGCGATTCCCATCTAAGAACGCCGAGCAATGCAATAGTCTAAGATATCATGCTTGATGCCAAACTCATCAACAAAACGTCTATTCAGCCTCGTCATCAGTGTTGGGAGGCTGGGGTGTGCCCTGTTACTTCGTTAGTAATTGTTGCAAACAAAGAGAGACTATGCGTAAGAAACATACCTTGGGGCTGTTCAACCACTCAATGTACCTCAATCTCCGCCTGACCTCGCGCTCCTTCTGCTGCGCACGGGTCATCTTCTTCTTCTTCTTCGCCCTGAACTTCATGTCGTCCTTGCTGCCCTCGGCGTCACTCATGTTGGGCGTGCCAGTTGTGCTGGGCGCTGCGGAGCTGACGTTGCTGCTAGCAACAGACGATCCAGGGCGAGAGTCCTCAAAGCGGTCCATGTTGACAGCGAGGTGGCCCTTGTGGGCCACACGGCCGTCAGCAACGTGCCATTGCTCGGGGCACAGCGCACCGACGAACTCTTCGTTATGGGAAATCATGATGACACCACCCTTGTAGTCGCGGATGGCGACAGCAAGACCACCAAGAGAGTCGCGATCCAAGAAATTGGTAGGCTCGTCGAGGACGAGGAGATGAGGGTTGTTCCACATGGCACCGGCAAGCACGACCTTGACCTTCTGACCTCCAGAGAGACCAGAAATTTCGTTGTGGTTGGCAATCTCAGGGTCCATACCTAGATCCTCAAAGTGCTTGGAGATGACCTTGGGCTCGAGGACACGGTAACCCAGACCCTCACGAGAGGACTCGTGGTCATCAAACTCCTGGATGAGCTTGGTGAAACCACGCTCGATGAGCGTCTCACGGGAGATCATCGTGTTGAACTTGGGGAGCATGTGGAGCCACTTGACTTCGTACTGGAACGACTTCTTGTACTTCTGGCGACCGATGAGTGCTTCGATCTTACGTGGTCCCTTGCCGTCACCAAGGTCGATTGGTGTCTCCATCTGCTTCTTGTCTTCAGCGGTGAGAACACGAGTCTGTTTCATCAGCACTTCGCGATCGTCACCGTTGGCGTAGCGCCACTGGAGGTACTGATTGGGCGTCTTCTCCATGTGCATCTCAACGTGCTCCAAGGCGTGCTGCTTGATGTATCCAATGCGCAAGTTAGGGTGCTTTTCGACTTTGCCTTCCTGAGGAATCACCTCACCAGTCAGAATCTTGATGAGCGTAGATTTACCGGCACCATTGGCTCCAATGATGGCAACACGAGACGAGAGCGACAAGTTGCAGGTGGCTTCATGAAGTGATGGCTTGGGTGCGCCAGGGTATGTGAACGTGCAATTGGTCATGCGCAAGATCGAACGGGTGTTCGACTTGACACCAGTGAGGATACCGGGGGGAGGGAACTTGAACTTGACTTGCGAGTCACTCAGGGTGTAGTAGCTCTTGGCCTCTGGCTTGACGCGAACAAAGTCCGCAAGGTTGCCCTTGTAGCAAACCAGCTTCTTCTGCTCGTAGTGGTAGATATCCGTGCAGACCTCATCGAGGAAGCCAGAGTCGTGGGATACGATCAAACTGGTGATCTCGGTGTGGCTCTTCAGGTACTCCTGCAGCCAAGCGACGTTGGCAACATCCAAGTGATTGGTAGGTTCGTCAAGAAGGAGGACATCGGCACGCATCAGCATAGCTCTGGCCAAAGCCAGCTTCATCTTCCATCCTCCAGACAAGGAGCCGACCTTGTGTGATTGCCTGCCCTCAGGTCCAGCAGTGAAGCCGACCTCTTCCAGAACGCTGGAAATACGATCTTGGCTCTCGTCCGTGAAACGGGGGTCGCTGGAAATGTACTCGAGGATGGTGAGATCGGCGTTCTCGCCCTGGTTGTGCTCGACGAAGCAGGTCTTGACCACATCTTGGGGTGGGTATCCCTCCAGCTTGCCATCGGCCATACTGCGCATAAGCGTAGACTTGCCGGCACCGTTACGGCCGCAAAGACCGTAGCGGTGGCCCTTGAGGAGTCGCAGGTTGGTGTGCGAAAGGAGCAGCATGCCACCGTAGCCGAGCGAGAAGACAGCGTTGACAATCTCGGTCTCGCCATCATCCTCGACGATGGGCTTGCCGAACTTGCGGTGGTCCTCCTCGACGTAGAACTGGTGTACTGCATCTGCGACCTTCTCGGCGTCTCCAGGGTTCATGAGCGGCTGCAAGTAGGGAGTAATAAGCTCCGGGATGCGCTTGATCTCGCGCTGGTTGATGTCCTCGGCAAGCATCTCCGAGATGTAGGCCTTCGCTGGCGCCCACACCTCAGCATCGCCAGGGAAGTTGTACATGCTGCCGCCAGCGCTGATTTGCTTCTCAATGACCTTTGCAACGTCCGCGGGCTGCATGCGTGCAATGGCACCGCTCTCGATGTTGCCGTCCTTGTCGGCCATGGCAGCCTCGATGACGGCCAGAGCGCGGGCACCAATTTCTCGCACCTCGGGGAGAGATGCGCGGTCCTGCACAGCCTTGACGCCTGGCTTCAGCTTGGGCAAGAATGTGCGGGCCTCGACAGGGTCGTGGACGAGCTTTGTCAGATTCTCGACAACGACAACGGTCTGGCGGGTGACCTCCTGGGTGGTTGTGGGGGTGTTCAGCGATCGCTCGAGCAGGGGAGTGACCATGGCGAGGACAGGCGAGGTTACAATGGCGACGAAGGTGGTCTGCGACAGGGCGTGGATGGCCTTCTGCAGACTCTGCGTGGAGGGGTCCTCGATGGACTTGACGAGCAGCGGTATCCGGGGAGCAATGTCGTCGTTCTGGAGGAGAGTGGTGAGGCTGTTCATCGTCTTGAGCGCCTGCTTTGCGACCTCGGACTTGAGGTCGTGCATGCCGGCCTCGACGACGGGGATGAGGCCCTCGAGCTTCTTGCCCATGGACTCGCGCAGGATGTCCTTCTCCTTCTCCACCTCGAAGCTCTCCATGCCCATCTTGGCCTTGTCTGCCATGCGGCCTATGAGCTCGTAGGCGCCGACGGCGCCCTGCCACTTGCCCGACTTCTTGCCCAGGTACTTGGTGAGCACTGGCAGGAGGCCGACGACCTTGGCCTCAGCGGACAGGTTGTCAAAGAGGGCTTCGAGGGCGTACTTTGCCGACTCCTTGACCGAGCCCGTCTTGTCGGCCAGCGAATCGAGCGCCAGCGGGACGAGCGAGTCTTCTTGCACGAGGAAGATGACTTCGCCCAGCTTCTGTGTGCGCGGGAGGCGCTCGAACAGGGCGCCAAGGGCGTTCATGGCGCCCTCTCTGCGCACGGCATCCTTCTTGTTCGTGGCCGCTTTTTTGATCTCGTCGACGATACCATATCCCTGCAGGCCGCGGAAGCCGACCGAGTTCTGCAGGAGCGTGGTGAGGGCGTAGGCGGCGTCGACCGAGGCGTGCGACGTCTTCGCCGAGAGGATGCTGGTGAGAAAGGCCGAGATGTCGTCCTGCGAGGGCGCGGGCGCAGAGCCCGCCTTGTCGACGACGATTGCAGGAGCCATGGGCGGCGACTCAGAATGTGGCATCTGCGTGTCGGTTTCGTGGTGCCCGGAAGAAAGATTATGGAGGGGCTGCGCTGCGGCTTTTTCTTATCGATTATGCCCCGGCAAAAAAGTTGGCGGGCAAAGCAGATGCTGCGGAAAACAAAGGGGTATCTTGTGGTGATATGATAGTGACGCCCCAGCGAGGAGTGGAGAGTCGATATAAGCACAAAGAAACAAAAATGCACACAAAAAGAGAGCGGTGTGGTGGTTACCACGGGCTCGTTGAATGGACTAAGTAAATTATTCTCTGCTCAATCTTACTAAGGCTGCCGGCCTTCAATGCCCGATAAGGCGCTGCTTGGATGGATTTTCACCCCCAGGCCGCTAGCCTCGAAGCGACTCGGCCTGCTTACCGACAGAACGTGGCGAGCTCGTGCAGACACTACCCCGGCGAAAAGTATACCGGCTCGACCCTAGATGCAGCAACGTACTTTGATTGATCCAAGTGGCCTCGAAGCATATGAACGAAGAGGTCCGAATTCTCCTTTGCGACGCGGACACAATCAGCCATCCTTCCTGTCCATGGTAGACCCGCTCGCATGTACCAAAACTCGTATGGCGAGCTACGAAATTACCAGAAATGCCCAAAAATTTCCAAATGATAGGTGTATCTGCCTGTGACACCGGAACGCCGTTTCGAAGTCTTGCTTACCACGTCCCTTGTAGAGGCAGGTCTCTACTCGAGAACCCCACACTGATCCCAATCTCCCCGCTGATCGGCATCACCCAATTCTGCCTCCTCACGTCCCAATAGCTGACGTCTCTCCTCGTGATGTTAAATTCAAGCACCTGACTGCTGTCTCCTGCCTGCTGCTCTTGCTTCTGCGACTTGAGATGGATCTTCTCGAATCCGCGAAGCACTCGCACCGGGAAGTCGACGGGGTCGCCCGTCTCATCGTCTTTGTAGCCTTGGGGTAACGAAATGTACAGCTGTACCACGGTAGAGCCATCCACGGGTCCGGTGTTCGCGACTGTGGCGTGGACAGTGAGGACCGTGGAGAAGAGGTCTGGGTTTCCACCAGGACCACCACCCGCATCGCTAAGGGGGCTCTGGAGCTGAGAAGTCATGACATCAGGCTTCTTGATGCCGTCTGTAGACTCGAGCCAGGGATAGATGTATTTCTCGACCTTGTGGAAGCCGTCTGGAAACAGGGCTGACTTTGGGTCTGGCAGCTCTGTCGAGTAGCTGGGGGGCGCGATGCCCTCTGGGCGTGCCGCAGGAAGGGCTGCCTTCTTGCCCTTTACATCGATATGCAGCGAAGACAATTTGAACTCGGTGTACGACAGTCCGTATCCGAACTCGTATCGAGGCGTGATGTCTTGCTTGTCGAAGTGTCGGTAGTCGATGTATAGACCCTCAGAGAAGTTCTGCTGTGGGGCAAGGCCGTCTGATACGCTTGGGAGATACTTAATCTTGCTTCCTGGGCCGTAGTCATCCTCCTTCTTCGCAATCGTGTAAGGCAGCCGTCCGGAAGGGTTCACGTCGCCAAAGAGAATGTCGACAATCGCATTACCAGACTCCCCACCAGGCAAGTTAGCGTGCACCACCGCCTTGACGTTCATGATGTCGACAAAGTTCTCCACGATGACTGGACCGACGGCGTGTATGACCACCACCACATCGCCCATGCCTTCTCCACAGCCCTTTGCAACATCCTGGACAAGCTTGTCGCCGCCCTTTTGCAGGTAGAGATCATTTCGGTCGCCACGAATATTCTCGTAACGCTCGTATCCTTCACCCGCATCTGCATTGACGAACACGATGCAAAGGTCTTGATCTTGGAGAATCTCCTTCTGGCTGGGTAGTTTGTTCTCGAGCCAGTCGGTAACAAACACACTGTCTTTGTCAAATGCTTCGCGGATAGCAGACATGGGCTCGACCAGATATGTCAGATTGACAGCACCCGATCCCCAGCCCGAGGTCAGAGTTCCTGTGTTGCAGGCTGGTATAAATTAGCCATGTGCGTTCCGTAGGCTATTGTAAAAACTTACATTGGTCAGGACAGTGGTTGAGACCTTCGTGCGGCTTGCGAGCATCTTCTCCAAACACGCCGACGCGGTACTTTGTTTGTCGCCTGCCTTTCTTCCAGCCTTTACGGTCTAGCGGAAGAGCCCTGCCCTCATTCTTGAGGAGCACCGTACCTTCGGCTGCGACGCGACGCACGATGTGGCTGTGGGCATCTTTGCCTTCTCCTTGGGCATTGACAAACTTGTTCACTTCGCCCATTGCCTTGTCCGAGGGGCTGCCTTGATGAAGCTTTCCAATGCGGTCGTTGGTCCATGACGAAAAGTTCGGACCGCTATCCTCAGCCCACTTGTCTTGCCCGACCTGATACCAAGACGCTACCACACGTGTTACCATGTCATCTAGACGATCGATGGGCACACTACCATTGAGAACAGCCTTGGTCAGCTCAGCACCCCAAAGACTGTTGCCCTTGGCCCAACGAAGGCCATCGCCTGGCATGGTCATGTCAAGGCCTGCGAGGGCGCTAGCAACGCCCGCTCTTTGGGCAAGCCAATCGCTTTGAACAAAACCTTGGAAGCCGAGTTCGTCCTTCAATATGCCATTCAACAGCTTCGAGTTTTGACAAGCATAGCTCGCGTTGACTTGATTGTAGCTGCACATGACAGAGGTCACCCCAGCCTTGACCGAATCGGCAAAAGGCCAGACATAGATCTCGTGCAGAGCGCGATCGTCCACATTGCTTGAGATGGCATTGGGCAGACCCCATTCCCAAGCCTGGCGAAAGTGCTCCTGCTCGTTCAGGACGTAGTGCTTCGCAGTTGCCATGACGCCCTCGTCCTGAATTCCCTTGATAGTTTCTGCTGCTGCGACACCTTGGAGGACTGGATCTGAACCAAAGCCTTCCCAGTTGCGACCGCCAGCGGGCATACGTCCAAGCGGACCCATCGCAGGACCGAGAAGGACATTGACACCCTTTAGTCGCGCTTCTTTTCCATGTGCCTTGCCCCGCAGATACATGAGTTCTCTCGACCAGGTCGCACCCGTTGTGATGCCGGCCGGAAACGCTGTGATATTGTCCGCGAATCTGATCCCGAGTGGTCCATCTTGCAGGCACAAGGATGGAAACTTCAGCCTGGGCACAGCTCCATTATTTCCAACGCACATGTCCATGCTCCAGCCAGTACCGGTGGTGACATTGACCTTCTCCGGCAGTGTCATCTGCTTAACCATCGCAGCAGCCTTCTTGTAACTATCCTCCCACAATTTGTCCGAGCCTCCTTTTGGTGTTGGATACCACGGAGGACTCAGTCCATCCTTTGGCACGGAGACCCTCCATGCCCATATGCCTCCCGAGGCAAGCAGCAATACTGTAGCAGCGACAAAAGTCAAAAGCCAGCAACAGCATCGACCAAGGGTCTTTCTTCGAGTGAACGGTGCTGGAGTGGCGATCTCAGCATCCTGGAATTTAAAGGACGCCTTTCGGACTTTGAGGTCGCCGGCGCTTTTCTTGCGCTTCAGCTTGCTATCGAACGCTAGCGGATCGTGTTCTTCGAGGTCTTCGAGTGTCGCGTTGGTATCGGACGAGAAGCGGGCGGGCGTCTCGAGGGCATCGTCGTCACCTGGGGCGTCCAGGCGCGCATACTTGCCACGCCGTCGTTCGTGATAAGACATCGTGTGGGTGTTCTGAGGGTCAGTGACAGAGGGCAAGGATATAGTCTACTCTATCAGCCCAGCGCTGGCGTGAGGTTCTGAAACGGCGGGAGCGTATCGCTCTGGATTTATGCTAGCAACGAATCATGACATTGTTTGCTGGTCAATAAGTGTAGCACTGCAGATACAGCGGGTGCCTCCTGATCGATCCGCTGGCTTTCCAGGAACGAAAACAAAGCGACGTTGGTGTATCACAAAGATGCACAGCAATTGTCGTGGTTGCTGGCATGTCGACTTCAGGGATAGCTGCCCGTTCCTGCCGATCCGGAAGTCTGGGCGCCACTTCCGCGTCTCTGCTCGGGGACCCACCACTCACTACAAACACCATCCATCTGCAATGTCTGTTAATGGTCAACGCATACTCTCACAATGGCACAGCCACTCCTCACTCAATACGCCATCTCGCCGATAGGAAGAATTGAACCGAAAACGCGCTTTTTACGATGTTAGATGGGAAGTGCATCAAGCTGAAGACGCTTGTCGACCTTTCTTCATGCTCTCGCGCTAGATGTCAGCGTCATGATGCGCAGCTACTGACAGATATAGTCGCTCAAGGTGAGGGGTTGTATGATGGTCTTCGTCCGTATCGTTTCGGCATGGTTCAGCTGTGCTCGAAGAAAAGCACCACATATCACCCAGCACGGTGGAGCAACACGCGTGCGTCATTACAAGAGAAATCGCGCTACAACAGCGACATCCAGGCTTGATCAGAATCGAGCTTTACATGGTATTTGGAAGTATCGCTGTAGTGATGCTGATGACACAGAACTCCACAACTTGCGAGCAACGGCCGGTTTCGAGCAGAGCTGAGCAATGGTGCCATGGCACTCTGTGCCGTCCATTGTTCGCACAACTGGCGTACCACTTGCATCGACAATGCATTGTCCATTGTTTGGTTCTGGATGTCTCGGACCGATGTCTCAAGCCAGATTCGGACTTGACATCTCACGTGATCATCATCGTGCAGGCGTTCGACGTCAACCTGTACCGTTTCTCGCGCTCTACCTCAGGTTGACGAATCAGATCATATTCTATAGAGCGCTTGCGAGACGATCAAGCATTCGGCATGCGCGCCATGGAACGCGCGGCAACGGTTTCTATGTATATCGGAAATATACTTTCCCCGCATCACATCGCCACTCTTTCAATAGCTCATGCGTATCCCGCTTTTGGGCAATCCGGATCTATCGGCCGACACATCAGTTCCCACTCTCAAGTCCATCTTACCGTGACGACGCAACCATAGCAACATCCCATCGCTGATCGATCGTTCGGTGGGTCAACAGACAACTAAGCAACCAGCATTCTCTACGCTGTGGAAATGGCTCTGACCATTACCCCACAAACCATGCAACCATTCGGTCGAATACACAAATTCCCCGATGTGGCGCTGTTCTATGTCGCCGAGCGAATCGCTAGAATCCTGTTACGTGACAGCGTACATTTACCGAGTCCTAAAGTCCTTAGAGGCATATACGACTATGTGCCGCGTCTCCCAAAACGGGCACAAAGCTTAGCTAAAGCTTACCTCCTTGACATCATCTTTATCGATATGACGGTCGACGTTGGCTAGAGCCTCAACATCGCGATTCGGCCTCGCACTTTCCCATGCAAGAAAACCACGCATCAAAGAGTGCGGGGACATCGATGTCATTGGGCTCATTGTAGATACGAGCAAGAAAGGGTATAAGAGATACATCTTGTACCTCTCTCAAATGCATCAACATCAACGTCTGTCTTTGTCATCTATCAGTCCAATCTTCAAACATGAAGTACGCTTTCGTTCAAGTCGCTTTCGGCCTTGGTGCCCACGCTCTCGTTGCTCGTGACGCTCCACAATGCGTCCAGCTCAAGGCCTCAGGAGGAGCATCTGGTGTCCTCGGTCAATATACTGACGGACAGAACCGCATTGGTGGCGGCTATCCAGCTGCCTGTTATTGCTTCTCTAATGGAGGCTTCACTGATTCGAGTGGACGTGGTTGTATCTTGACCCCGCCGACCACCCAGTTCCAATGTAAGTCTTCGCTGTTTTGCCCCTACAACAAGCATGCGACTAACTTCGTGCTTCAGGCGATATGGGAGCAAGCCCAACTACTGGTTTTGCCATCGGCTCCAATGGAGGAGTCACCTATAACGGCAGCGGAAAGTTCTATGCTTGCCCATACAACGATCAGGGTGGATACAACGTTTACTCCCAGCCCGCTCCAAACCAGAGCAAGTGTGTTGAGATCACCTTGGGCTCAGCTGGATCATGCGGCCAGTCAGCACAGTCTAGCCCTGCTCCAATGCCCAGCATGCCTGCCTACTCGCAGATGCCTGCTCCCTCTCCGTCGCCTCCACCTATGTCACCACCTCCGGCGCAGATGACTTGCCCTGCTCCAGTTACTGTAACATGGACTGCACCTCCGGTTACTGTCACTGCTCCTGCTGCGCCCCCGATGACTGTCACGTGGACTGCGCCTCCAGTTACTGTCACTGCTCCTTGTCAGAATATGCCAGCACCCACGGTGACTGTCACTGCTCCTGCTGCGCCCCCGATGACTGTCACTGCTGCTTGCGAGAACAAGCCAGCGATGACTGTTACTGCTCCCTGCCCTAGCATGCCTGCCGCTCAGCCCAGCATGCCCGCTGCTCAACCCAGCATGCCCGCTGCTCAACCCAGTATGCCTGCTGCCCAGCCTAGCAAGCCGGCTCAGCAGCCATCTGGCTCTTGCCCAGCAGACCTAAATGGTAACTATCAGTACCCGCATCTGATTGTGCCCGTAAATCCTGGATCACCCAATCAAGCCTATGGTACCTCTTACAACGGCAAGGTTGACAAGTCTACCTGCTCCATCTTCAACTTCGACATCCCCGCCTCCTACTCTGGCAAGAAGTGCTCTGTCATCTTCCTCTTCCCCCAGCAGAAGGATCTCCAGACCTCCAGCTACTCCACATCTGGCAGCGGATCCTGCAGCTTCTCCCAGCTGAGCAGCCCCGCCATGCAGTCTACTTCCTGGTCCAACGCACCCAGCAAGAAGAGCGACCTCGGCAGCATGAGCATCGCACCTGGCAACTCCTACACCATTGCCTCGGGCGACTGTGCCGCTGGACAGACTGTCTCGTACGAGATGTGCAGCTCGGGCGATTACTCGCTCGACTACTTCCAGGACTACAACCCCAGCCCCATTGGCATGTACGTACGCTCTTGCTAAGCGCAGCGGCGACGTTGCCTGCGAGCCTTGCCGATCATGAGACATCGTCGGCAAGTGAGCTCACCACTGTTGTGACCGTCGCGTGCGGATCAACAGTGGTTACGGAACGAATAACCAATTTGAATAATGGTATTGTTGTACCTACTTATTGTTCACGATATTATGACACTCCTTATGAATGTAACATATAAGATTTAAATAATGAATACTATCCTTGATCATCATATAAAAGACCTCCCTGGGGACTTTGGTTCAGAATGGTCAGCGGTGTGATGCGAGAATGGTGAGCGGATCAAACAAACTCATTGCTTCCAACGACTGCGAGGCATATAAAACGAGAAGGTTCCATCAAGAATACCACGTTTCTGTCGCCAATGACTCTCTCCTCGAAGGCAAAGAACGCACAGCTTGTGCATCACCATAGCATCAAGCACCCCACTTGGCGCGTCTCAAAGGCGACCTCTCACGCGTGTAGGCAGATTTCCTGGCGGAGTCTCATGCCCAAGACTGTGTCCCTCCAAGTCCTCGCTCTCGCTCCCCATCCTCCTTCTCCCGCTAAGTCTGTGTTGACAACACCGCCACAGTGACTTCGTAAGAGGCATAAGAATATGGAAGCAGCCGCCACTCCGTTATGAGATTGTCTGAATTCGGGAATCAGTGTATTTTCGTCGTCATGTTCTTATCGCCTTTGCACTCCTCTAGCCACGCTTTGCCAACGTAAGCTGTTAATCGTTGAACTCAAAGGACATATTCGTGCAGTGAAACATTCGTCAAAGAGTCTCGAGTTCCTTAGCCCCAATGATCCCAAGAAAGACTAATGAAGATTTGACAACGTACCGCCTGTCTGCTTTCGTATCTGGCAATTGCGCGTTCAAAGCACAAGCGCAAATGTGGACTTTTGGTTGTAGATACGAGGATGCAATGCCATAATCACAACTACCTAAGCAGCACTAACGTCTTCCCTCCGCTCTGTGGCCATTTGCTGCTTGATATCCATGTCCATTTCCCTCTTCTCTTCGTCCGTCGCGTTTGTCAGATGCACAACAACTGGGTCCCCAAACAATTCTGCCAACTCCTCGAGCGACTTGCCCTTTGTCTCAGGATACATGAAGTATATGACTACCACAGACACTACAGTAAGGCATGCGAACACTACGAATCATAAGTCAGCTATATTCACCCCGTATCGCGACCACGACAAAGACTTACCAACAAAGTATTTATACCCAATACTCGCAATCGCCGTAGCTCCCGGCGTCACAAACGTAATGCACGACACGAAATACGTCGTCGTCGCCAACGCCACGCCCTCAGACCTAATGTTCGTAGGCAGAATCTCCGCGCTGTAAATGAAGGACGCAGCATCGATGAACACTCCATAGAAGAATACAAAGAACATGACCGCAACAATTGCAACCTTCTGGCCTGCAATGCTCTCAGCCGATCCTTCGATGAAGCGTCCGATCATCGCAGCTTCGATGACCACGCAGATTCCGCAGCCGATAAAGCCTGTCAATAAGGCGGGACGACGACCCGTGCGGTCGATAGTGAGTAGTGAGAAGAGATTCCCCGTCGCCCCTATGAATGTGTATATGCAGTACATCAGCAAGGGCAGATACCCCGTAAGTCCTAGATTAGTATAAATGATGACCGAGTAGTAGTTGATAACCAATCCTCCCGTCGCATTCGCCGCATACTGCACGAAGCACGACAAGAACGCGCGCTTCCGGTATGCAGGCGTTCGGAAGATAGCGAGGTAGCCATTGGGGTTGTTCGCCTCCATCTCGAGCTGCTTGCGCATTTGGTAGAATTCCTCGTGGGCCGCGACTTCTTCGGGATCTGAGGGGTCGTGGTGTAGCTTGCGGAGGATCTCCCAGGCTTCGGGGACGCGGTGTTGGGTTATGAGCCAGCGGGGGGACTCGGGGACCCAGTAGCAGCCGATGAGGAGGATGAGGGGTGGGATGCAGGTGAAGGCGAGTGGACCACGCCAGCCAAATGTGAGGTTGCTAGAGACTTGAAGAGAGAGTTAGTGGCAATTTTGAGGTGTGGGCAGAGCACTTGGTGTGGTAAGTTGAACATACTATAGCGAGTTAGTACGAGCTGCTTGCATGTCGATGAAGAGGGCGCGTATGTACTGACCAGAAGCAGCCGAAACCAACCCAGGCCGATATGTTGTAACCTGACACAAGGAAGAAGCCATGCAGCCCTGTCAGCATCCCACGTTTCGAAGGAGTAGAAGCTTCAGCGAGATATATCGGCACGAGGGTAGCAAGCGCACCCAAGCCGGCTCCTTGAATGATTCGAACCACGATGAGCATAGCTACGTGTACGCTTCCAGCAGTCAATGCGCCTCCCACGATCGAGATGGCGGCTGCGGTGATGAGACTCCATCGTCGACCAATCTTGTTTGCCAATGGACCCCCGCCGAGAGCTCCAACGCAAGCTCCGAAGAAGAAAAGGGCATTTACAGCGCCGAGAATGTCGTTTGTGTATTTTGCTCCTGGTCCGGTCTGCGTGAGGTTGAAGTAGGCGAAAAAGCCTGGCTGGCCGATGGACGTGGCGAAGGATGCGAAGCCTGTCCAGATGTTAGACTATACATGCGTAATGTAGGTACTTGAGTTTACCAAAGCCGTATGTGAAGCTTCCGACGGCCACGATGAGTCCAATCGCCACGTTGTACCCGCTCGTCTTCGTCATGATGGACGAGTGTTCGTGCAACGTTGCGCTTCTATTTGCAAGAGCCTATCGAAGAAGAGACAAGGGCAGAGGGCACAATTTATACCTAAGTGCCACCAGGTCGAGTCGATTGCATGCTGTATGCTGACGATCCGGGGAAGTGGAGACCAATGAGCGCCACAAAAGCCCTGATCCCACGGGGAACACAGCTTGTATGAGCTTGTATGCATGCGACGAGGCATAGTACAAGGCTGTGACGAAGCGTCTAGGCTCATAACAGTGTTCGTTGATGCGCGTGTCGCTTCACCATGCCTGATGAAGATGTCGACATGGGAAACGATTGCCGAGGTGCGGAGAACTCCCTCAGTTGACCTGCTGGTTGCGGTAAATAACAACCGAGATATCGCAGCAATAGGCCCTTTGGGAGTACAAGGAGCAGATTGAATGATATGTACATATATTCAAAGGTTCCGAAAAGCTTGATGCATGGAATTGTCGATCACCTCGTTAAAGTCAAGAGAAAGGACGTTGATGTACACTTCGCCAAATCGGGCTAGCCACGCCTGTACCGCACCGCAAGCATGAATTCGATGAGTGAACTATCCACGGCGTTGCTTCTAGTAACAGCATATAATTATCAGTATTTGGAATAAAGACAGCAGTGTCGCAACATCCTTTCCTGGTGAGTGTAGAGAATGGCAGACTTGGAGTTAGATGTGGAGGCCGAGATGTGCTGTATGCGATACCTCAGTTGTCTCCTTGATACTCAAGTAGAACGCTCGCGACAATGGTGATCCGCTCGGAAGCAGGCATAACTTTCCTTCCAGACAGTCAGCAAAATCTTTCGTCTAAAGTTCCCTATGAACCGTGTTACCAGCTATTGGTCTCCTTGTTTGCATCACCATTCTCGGCTCGGAATTTACCTTGCTAAACACTTCCTCCAGTTCCCCAAGATTCTCTTTCTTGATTGATACGATTCTTCATGTACTCACTGATAATGATGTGTCTTTACATCGCCAGTGCCGGAAACAGTATATTGAGAAGGTTTTCGCCCTTCTATCCTTTTGACTGATACTCATCCGCGGTTAACAGAGGTTGCAATTCGTAGTTTTACACGGGGACCAATGGTCTCGGAGTTGGACTTGTAGTTTCTGTAGAAGCATTCCTGGTTTAATAGGTGTAGTATTGAATTTCACTCTGGCCCCCTGAACTACCACTCCTTAGTGAGTCGGATGAACATCAATCTATGCACTCTTCGCATCCTTAGATTTTGGGCGACTCAGGGGTGAGACGTCCCTATCTCACTCAATGTGGCATAATAGTTTGGAAAGCGAACTGCCATACTACAATTTCATGCAGACAAACATCCGCCACCCATCATTGTCAATTTAGGGCAGTCTGGCGATCGAGGTAGTCCATTCTATGCTCAGTCGTGTTACTATATCTGTACTAAAGTTTGCCCAGGTAAATAAATGCAGGTGCGATCAACTCCAACTAACTGCACGATGCTATAGATAAGTTTGTGACAGCTACAATTCTGCCTGCATCACAGTTGCAGATGATTCTGGGATGCAAAAGAGCTTCCTCTTCACGATACGAAGGAATTGTCGAGATGTCGAGAGCTCTTCATAAAACCTGTCCTGTAGTGCACCAAAGACGAGCACTTGCTTTTCGTCCTGAGGCCGATAAAGGGATATTTTTACGAGTCATCATGCGTCATAGTAGTTCTAGGTGAATCGTCAAAATACCACTGGTCGGCCATGCAGTGCGTCAGTAAAACCACACTCTTTCGTATGCTGAACATTATATCAGAAACACTAGAGCTATGGATCAATGAAGAGCTATGGATCAATGAAGAGCTATGGATCAATGAAGAGCTATGGATCAATGAAGAGCTATGGATCAATGAAGAGCTATGGATCAATGAAGAGCTATGGATCAATGAAGAGCTATGGATCAATGAAGAGCTATGGATCAATGAAGAGCTATGGATCAACAAAGTCAACACATGCCCCTCGTCTTTCCAAATTACACGATACCTATTCTCCAAAATTTGCGCTGAATATTGAGTAAATCCTTAATGGACCTTAAGGCCCAAGTACATTCTGTCGTTGTACTCTCGCGCAAACTCAAACCCCTTTGCCAGTTGGAGTTTAGCTGCGGCATAGACATTAGGTGACACATTCACGGTGAAGGATGTCAAATAGCAGCGCTCCTAAAATGTTAGTTTATTGCGCTCAGCATTTCTCATGCGTATATTGCTCAGAAGCCTCTTCTATCTCGTGAACGAATGCTCTTTTCTCCATGACATGAGTAACCATTGATCTTATCGAGTCACAACGAACCAAGTCAAGCGACGGTAGTGTTGGTAGTTTCCACGAATGCAGGAAATACTGTCGAGATTGCTTGAGCTGTGGTGTTCCAGACTCGTCAGTTGCGAACACCACGCATATGATCTTACAGCAGTATATTCTGGGGTTTCTGAGCCGAACAATTCGCGGTGGAAGAGCCTGTGATATGAGTTGTGGAGTGTTCCGTTGATGAGCATGTACAACTGTATGGTCACTCTAATGCATAAGAATTGTATATCGTCTTCACGCTACTTAATGATAGATCAACCGTCGCCCGTGTCTTCAATGAGATTCTTGTGAACAAAGAAAATGCCTAACCGAGAAGAACTAGGTAATGTCATATTGCATGTGTTTAAGCTGCAGCGCATCCGCAGGTACTCTGAAAATGAGATTAGAGAAAACGACTAAGCGGCAGGCTAGGGCTTCAGCACTAACATAGCCACATGTAGTAGAAGGAATATCACAACATCTCAGAAAATAACTGTGCACATAATGGGTGTTAAAAGTTCACTATTCAATGCCATTGATGGCTCGTTTGTCCACTGATACATGACGTGCAAGACCTCTCGCAAAACATGGAGATTGGCAGCCCTACCTCGCGTACTAATCTATCTTTCTAGTTCTGCCGATGATACATATACATGTACATCGAGAAGTCCAGACTTAGTCAGCACAACGAGGGGCTTCTCAGCTTGGCCTCGCTTGGAGCACGCACAAACGCAGCAACCCATGGTCTGCCCATCCGGATTTCGCTTGGAAGTTTTCCTCTGATCTCCAGCGCTTCTTCGCAAGACTAGTCAGCATACGGCACCGCGTCAGACGATCTATCCGTCTGTCTTCAGCCTAGGTAGCCAGCGCGCCCGCTCGCTTGCCCTCGTAGCCCACTAATGGACGGAGAAATTCCCTTAAGGCTGCATTTCCCGCGCGCTGTACTCGTGTTGCATTGCGTGGATGTGCAGGTGTGGGTGTGGACGTAAGCCGGGCATGCTACATGCCACATGGAGCACACCGTCCGTCTGGAGTCGTTCTCGCTTCCACAACTTGCCTCTGCTGCAGCTCAGATCTCAGCAATCGCCCTGTGGCGTCTATCGATAGCGTGACTGGGTACGTGGGTAAATTGCTTACCACCCATCGGGGTGGAGTGAAGAGCCGTTCGTCGATCATTTGCTCCGCTGAGTCCTTGTTGCCGTTGTGATGCTCCCTCGCTTGGAGTGACGGTGTGCTGCTCAGCCTTGGTACAGAGAGCCTCAGGTACATGTTGGATCTGACGTGAGAGTTGCGATTTGGCATCTGTTATCTCAGCACCGGGCCGCCTGCCGCTATGGGTATCTGGGCCTGTATGCGTGTCACCAGCATTGCTAATTGAGGGACAGGGCAGGTCGTGGCAAGTTGTCACTTGTGCAAGCGTGCACTGCCTACTCACCCACGCGATCAGCTTCAGGGATGGCCGTGCGGATCATCCGCTGGTGAGATTATTTTCGTCCAATATTATTCGCCCAAGAATAATATAATGCAACTCTGAGCCGTTATTGACAGCGCGCCGTTGCCGCAATATAGCCCTTGCGTGGGCTGCAGGGCTCAAGGGTTGTATTTAGACGGCTACGCGAAGCACGATATATTGGTGGACGTCATATCGCGTGGAGTTGGATCGGCCTCGCGTATGCAACGTAGATTGGTCGCGTTTCTCGAAGGGAACGCTGACGATAAGAGGGTCAGCTATAGAGTGCTAGAAAGGGGTGTGAGCGGGAGCCTTTCAGTTAGTGCTGGGAGGAGGTCAGCATTGTTCCACGTATAAGCCCGTGGGTACCAGGATTATTGTGGCTATCGAAATGATTTTGACTGCTCGACCATTGAGAGTAACCATAACGCAGGTGAGTACTAATGTATGCATCTGCATGCAGATGCAGCCTTGCCGGGACTCGAGGTCGCCGAAGAACCTGATGCCTGGGTAGTTGTTGTACGAATATGTCGTCATGCCCGTGACTGCAATGTATACCAAGACAATGGATGACGAATTCCAAAAAGAGGCCGTCGGCTTTGACCGCAGTAAGAGCGTTAAAAGCATGGCCAGTTGACCTATCACCATGGAAATGTGTCGTCATTGGTAGGAGGTCTGCCGGGTCTCAACACTGCTCGATGCGTGCTGAGTGGCCAGTAACAAACTTGAATCACATGAAGATCATAGCAGGGCACCCCACAATGCAACAGGCCCTCGGCTTACCAACACGAGGATCATGGTCACCCCTACCCTGATCTGATCCTCCGTCCGTATGCGTGCCCAGCGATACGTACCCACAGACCCGGCCTGTCAGAACCTGCTGAAGATAACGTTTGCGATTAATTGTTTGTATACGATACAGCCAGAAGATATGGGAGGGCGCTCCCGAATTCCGGGTTTCAGTGTGGTTGCTCTAACAGCTCAGTTGAAGCTAGACAGAGCCTGATGCCTCCTGAAGTCGCTCTCACGAGAGATTGCTTCTTCAAAGTCGGTTTGCGGCGCTTGAACCTGCATACAATAGCAATATTAGGTGCAGAAGTGGCTTTGAAAAATGCAGTAGCTTCTGCATGGCTCATAGAGGTTGTGTTGCTAGATCAAATGATCACTGGTGCGCTGTCGCACAACAGATCCTAAAGCACCGTAACCGCCGTAGGGGGTGTGATGGTCGTGCAGCGAGTACGCACTGCATGTGTCGGGCTGCGCATTTTGATCATTCACAGGGGCTTGTATTGTTCTCAACCACATCTCTGGGATTTCAAGGTAGATTCTCCGCAATTCAACCGAATGCCATGGACTCATGGCACCTGACGAGTGTGTCGTGACAGCGGGTTGCTCCACCCTGGCAGTCTTAAGCTGCTTCATATCGCCGATGCAGGCAAGGCCTTAGGCATGTATGGCTAGGCCTATGTGCGCGAAATTGTGCCACGCGTTCGTGAACCCAAATGCTCATGTGCATGAACAGTGGACAGTGCCACTTGAACTGCACAAACGACGGACCGCACTCCATTTTCGAGTGGCCGTGTCACGTTCGAAACAGTCCGCAACCCAGACACATCCTCAACGGCGATCACTTTGAGCATTGATCAGCATCGATCACAGCCCCCTTGATGCTTGGGAAGTGTCGGATCACTGGTTCGATCGCCAGTGGTGGAAAAGCCCGGTAGACTGAACGCCATGCGGCACCACTCGTACGACTCTGCACGGCAGGGGTGCTGTGCAGCCGCGTACAGCGCCTTTTATCACAATATGTCGGTTCAGCAAGCGTGGTGGGATTTTCTCGAACGGAGATACGAGACCACGCTGTCGGAAATGGTTCAATGAAATGTAAAACTACCCATGGCTCCCAGTCCACGGACCGCATTCAAGATGAAGATGGAGTGACGGAGATGCTGGCAGGCCAAGTCATGTCGAGGACTTTGAGCCCACAATCGTACTAGCAGCATCAGGATGTTGCCGCAGACTTTGTGCTAAGGAGCGGTTTCAACGTTCGCGAATAAGCAATGTCAAAAGCAGCCATTTTGTGGAGTCCTCACTGTCAGACGAGTCAAGTGGAACCGAACGTTGACGGACGCGCGCGGGATGAACACTACGCGTGCCAACAGTGGATCTGTGGGTAGATGTGTCCCGCCGAGACCGCCAATTTGTAACCATGATCAGGCTCTAGACAATGAGGAGTACAAGCTGTCTTGACTCTTGACGGGCCAAGTCCGGAAATGCGTTCAGCATCAAGGACCACAGCGGCAGGGATCGAAATCACGATCGTCGACCATGATCTCAGGAGTAGCACCATTGTTCTGTATGTGCTTTTGCTGCGCCAAAGAAAGCCGGCAAGTGCATGGCTTGAACCTCTTGCAGGAGTGGAGCCTACATGGCGAGAAGCTGAAACCATTGGCAGAAAATGGTGAGCTCTACGCACCGCAGATATCACTGTCCTGATACACAGCTGCCATGTCTACGCCTGTACACAGTATGTACAACGACAATTGTGAAAATCTGTCCGCAAGAATATTGGTACCCATGGTATTCCAGGCGACCGGCACATCATGATGCGTCGAGGATCTTCGGCGAATGAGGCTTTCTCCTCCCCAAGTCTGTGGGAGCAGGCTGCATTCCGGCTGATCTGAGACCTGATCCACATTCGCAGCTCAGGGGTTCTTCTGGTCAGCCGCGCACATTCGGCGTGTTGGTGGCCAGCTGTGGAAAACGATCTTCGCCAGCGGTAATCGACCCCTTGTCGTGGCGTCATGGGATCCGGAAGAAGTTCTCAAAACGGCGACAAGGACCAGGGTTCGGAACACTGTCGAGCAATCTTCATTTTCGTTGCTGACCGTTTTGGGCTGAGCTGGCCCGTTTAGGACAGTAGCTACATGTTAATTAGCTGGCATACGTAGTATAGCCTTTTCATTGCCTTTGAATCCACTGTCCATGACAGATGTTCAAATGCTAGTGGCATGTGTGTGGCTAATGGAAGCGGCAGATGTCGAGTTCGCACTGCGATCAGGGACGAATGCACTTGCCGACATGCGACGATCCATGTGCAGTCGAAGCACGGCATTTCAAGGAGCATGAAGCTCTCTCAAAACTGACTCAGCTTGAAAAGCGTATAGCTGCGAGTGAACAGTGTTACAGCTAGCATTTCAAGTGAATTGACACCAACCTCGGCGAACATGACTTGCAGGAGATCCAGCATGTGGCGGACATTCGGATCAGCTAGACTGCGTGCAGGATAGAGGTCGATGGGAAACCTGATCTGAATCGCCAGTGTTTGATCGTAGGCATGGTAAGGCTGCTCCCAATGGACTTTGATGCAGAACAGGCCGACCAACCGACTAGGACGGGCCATGCGTTCTAAACCCGCGGCGGGTCATGCAAGATACCCGGGGTACGCTGGTAGTGAACAGCCTGGTTTCCTGACCCTTGCCTCACTTTTATCCTGATATGACTCGGGAAGCCGTCGAGTAATTATTGCGCGGAATTGGCGCGAGTCTTGAACATGCAATTTGTGCTTGGACACCATGGATTCGACTTCACATAGTGAGTTTGGTAGTACGACACAAGTGCGATTTACTTACAGAGTTAGTAGGCACGATGTGTCTATGTTGGCTCTCAATTTTTCCTTTGATTAAATAAGGTCTTTAACAACAATGTGGATGTTGCGTTGATTGCCACCACGTGGAACGGCAGCTTGTAAGGACTTTCGTAGGGAGGAACCAGTTTCGACAAGGGCTATTGAATGACGGGCCCAATTCCCTGACCTAGGATCATCGTAGTCGTTCGGGCGAGCCAGGGTGTAGGTTCTGCCGGCAGAGCATCTCGAGGTGTGAGTTGTTAACTCTGGATGACCAATGAATGACCAATACCTCAATCGACAGGATTTGGTCGCAGCTGTAGACGTAATCCGACCAAGTTCCAAGTGCCGACTTGCACGCGTGCTAGACATAATCTTTGGTATACTACCAAGGTGTATCTGAGTACAGATTACTAGTCATGTAGCGCAACCACGATGGCCAAGAGCTTGATGTTGTGGAATTCGAGAACATTTCCACGTGATGGTGGGCGACAACCTCGGAAGCAGCAGTGACAGATGAGTGAAGTTGAAGTGGAGATGCCGCTGCCCGTGCCGATTCGTGACAGCAGCGCCGTGGCGATCGCTCGGATGGCATTGAGGCACGCCGCAGAGGGCGAGGCGATTGGCGGCTTGTGGACCGGTATCCTTGCACTCCCACGCTTCGTGACACCATTCGAAGTGTCTTTGGCGGTTGATGCCCTCGAGAATGACGCTTGTTTTGCTGAGTGCTTGCGCTGTACCAGGTACGCAAATCCTCGAGAAGCACACTGGAAGGTCTTTAGTTTCAATGACAGTCAACGCAGCCTGACCGCGCAAAGCATTCGGGGTATGTGAAATGATTCATTTTGTTCCGAATCTCGGGTTAGTTGGATACCCACACAGACGCAGGATCCAGGATGGTGGGATGTGTTCCGCGAATCGCGACGTCCAGGGAGGCAGATTTTCCGTCAACTGAGACCCTGGCTGCTCTCGTCACAGACCGTCTGTGCACATTGTATTTCTGGGACTCTCACCGCATGCCCCTCTGCTACGCCTGAGGCAAGCGTCTCGCCGGAGACGGTCCTTCGGTACTTGTAGACTAGGCTGTCTGCCATCTAGTTTGATGTTGTGGCCGCACCATTCCATGTGTGCATCTGCCGTGGCATTTTCTTCGCGTGGCGGTCTTCGAGAAGGCGCATCAATAAAGTAATGGCAGCACCGCAGAGCTCATGATCATTGGACGCAACGGACTCGGTTACAGTGAGCAGAAGATGGTAGCACCAGCCAACGTGGCCCCAGGGTTAGTTGCATACGCTTGTGCTGATCGACCCGCCTCTTTTCAGAGATCTTCCACAGACGAACGGGACCAAGACAAGGACTAACGCCATTATCCGCACCTCGCGACAGGACCATCGCGTACATGAGCCCCGGAGCGGGCTACTGAAAAGAGGCGTATCGGCCGCCCAGCAGCCGTCGAGCCGCTGTTGTATGTCCCGCGCGTGCCATTGTGCTGAATCTGATGCAGCTACGCGACCTAAATTTTAGCTGAAGGGGCTCGCAGCGCGTAGTCTAGAGGCAAAGGTGCGGTGAGGAAAGCTTCGCAGAGGAGTGGGAATCAGGAGCAAAATAAGGGTCCATGCCCACGCATGCAGAGAAACTGACGTCCATCAGGGCTCGCGAGATCGCAACCTTCAGCTCGATGCGCCCGTCACGTTATGGCGGCTTGGATGCTGGCCTTGGTCGACGGCTGCAGCCATGTGCATCATTGCAGCCTGAGCCTCTCTAATCGTTTGGTGCAGGTTCTTTTCGAATCCCGCTGCTCAGACTGGCCCAGTGACGCAGTAGCGGCGTCGATTCGGGGCTCGCTGCAGCCAGCGAAGAGGGCGTTAGACAGCTTCTGCAACGTGTGGCGCATGGCTCGCTTCCCCAAGGCAGCCCTTGAGCACGCGGGAAGACGGTGCTATCACTTAGTCGACGTCTCTGGCTCGCGACTATGGTGGACAGAGTGCCGTGTAGGCGACACGATGGGGCGGGCGGCTGAGTGTTTAAAGCGAGCATAGCTGCGAGAGGGCTGCTGGTGGTTGTCTCACGTTTGTCCATTTCTGAAGCCGGTCCCAAGTGCGGTTGCCCCCCTGCGTAATCCTTCGTCAGCCATCCAAGTGATCTTGCTGAGCAACGGCACCTCCCCTCGGCGGCTCTCAGCAGGCCCCTCCCCGGCGCCTGTTCTCCCTGGGCCTGGGACGCAGCTGTCTGACTCTTGGTGTGGTGTGTCGCGAGCGCAGACAGGTGTTCGTCAGGCAACGCAGACGATCGATCGCGCATGCTCGAGGGTGCGCACGTCACATGACCTGACGACCAGCAACCGCAGTCGACGTCGCTTGGATATCTACACGCCCCAGCTCGCCGTTGGACGGACGACACTGCAGCGTGCTGGCAAGGAGCCCCCAAGGCGCGCGAATTGTTCCGATCCGGAGTGCAAGGCACATCTGAGGTCGGCGAATTTGGCCTCGTTGCAGTCGCAGCGTCGCAGGCAGTGTGCTTCCGGCATCCCTGACGGCCATCTCCAGGCCTCTCCTGGAACAGTCGATCTGCGGTGCATCAGCGCCTGTCCTGGGATCCCACCGACCAGGGCCCCTGCTGCGCGCGCCGTGAGTGTCCATCCCAAAAGCGCACCTTCGCCGGGCGTGGTAGATTGGCTGGCGCTGGGATGCGTAGGCGGATCCGTCGGCCAAGGCATAGTGAAAGGAGCGTGCGCATCGCCGCGCTAGACCGCCTGGGTGCATGACCTGCATTGCCGTTGCAGAGCATTGAGCACTCCGCTAGCTGAGGTTGGGTGTCTCTGGCTGTCACAACGTCCCGCCGCCTTGCCCGCCATAGCGACAGGGAACCACAGCTTGCTGGGGCCCCATCGACCGCCGCTGTCTGACCCACCCCGTTGGCAACGATTTGGTCACCAAGGCCCTTTGCTCGACGCGCTATAGTGTGAACGGGCGTCGTGCTGAATCTCGCCAATCCGCTCTCCATCGTACTTGAGCACTGCAGGCCCGAAGTTTTGGCACATCGCATCTGCCACTACCCGATCCTCAGACGACGACCAAGATCCATCTCGTCGTCACCTCCCCATAACACCCATCCTGCTCCCCATTCCCAGCCCACCCCTCCCACCACCCGCCCTCGAGCCGTCTGGTAACGCAGCCTCTGCTGTGCCCCGTGACTCGACTCTTCTCTATGGCGATGCATCTTGCCAGTATGGTACACGGCAGCGTACGGGACCGGGACGCCTTCCAGCAACCGCCCGCTTCAGCTTACTATCAACATTCACTCTCTCGTGGCTACGCTGCCCCAAGTGGCTCCGCGAATCCCTACACACGACCAGCGCCGCTGCCACAACAACAACAATCACAACAGCCACAACAACAGCCCTTGTACCAAAGAGAACATCCGCAGTCCCCACCATCGCCGCCTGCCGAGTCCGAGAAGAAACCATCACTTCCCTCCATCTCCAGCTTGCTCGAGATTGCAGGCGGTGAAAACGCAGCTTCCGAAACAGGTATGAACACCAAGAGTTCCATCTTCCTCACTCCACTCCTAACAGTCGTAGCTGCCCAAAGTCCACAGTCGCAACATCGACAGTCAACTTCGCCGCAATTAGGCCAAAGCCAGCACGCGGGAACGGGAGCCATGCAACAACCTGCACAGTCACACCAGCAGGTATCGCGGAGTGAACAGACATCCCTCTACGGCTCAGCACCATCCGCCTCAGTGAACTCCCACAGGATGACTCTGCCGCCAACGCCTCCAATGCATCCAGATGTCGCTGGTGACGGCAACCGCTCGCCTTCAGCTGCATCGACTCACTCAGCCGCATCGGTGCCCTACTATGGCGGCTCGCTCAACAACCTCGAGCCTCACCAGCAGCGCCAGGCAGTCGCTGCCGTGGCGCCTGTCAAGCGCGACTCAGTGCAGTCGCATTCAATGTCACCTTACGGCGCCCCAGCCTATGCACAATCCCCCTACGTATCCTCTCCCAGTGGTGCTTCTGCGACATCATTTTACTCGCCAGAACAGCACTCCTACAGCAGCCTGGGCATGTACGCGCAAAGACCTTTGCCCGGCCACTTCCAACCCCAAGGCATGCCGCTCCCAGTTCCTGTGCCCAGCCCAGGCGCAACAGGCTCCAACCCGTGGCAACACCACCATTACATCAGCACCTCCAGCCAGTCTGCCTTCCCTCAGTCTCAAGACCGATACATCTGCTCCACATGCAACAAGGCCTTTTCGCGACCAAGCAGCCTTCGCATCCACAGCCATAGCCACACTGGCGAGAAGCCCTACAAGTGCCCGCAACCCGGCTGTGGAAAGGCTTTCAGCGTACGGAGTAACATGAAGCGCCACGAGCGGGGCTGCCATGCCGCCACAAGCGCAGCTCTCACGACATAACGACATTTTAATCGAGCCCATTGTCCCTCATACATGGCGTAGGGGGACCAGTACCATTTGTTCACATAAAGCGACCTTTCATCCATTCGTTGCAACCTTAGAGTTCAGGGATATCACCCATCTAGCTGTACCGGCGTTCTTCCAGTGGCAAATCCACTGTTCAGCATTGCACGGCGTTCATTCCAACAACCGCGATATCCAGGGCGGCCACTACACGCGATACTTAATTTTGTCCTCAACTTCACATCTGCCGCTTACTGAATCCACGATTCATGTTCATGTTGGACGGCCTTTAAGGACCGAACGGTCAACTTTCTTTCATTGTACTATAGTAGGGTATTGAGCACAGCGAAGCGCTTCGCTGAACCCACAAAATTCGATCATACTTGAACACCTGCAATCTCCATCTGTGTCCATGTGCGCTGCCTCGGGCATCAGGGTGAGGGCCGCGTCCGCACTTCTCGCATTGACTTCATCTGCTTTTCTCCTAGCGGAAACTCGTCTGTTCCAGGCCAAGACGAGTGCTCGCACCTCCAATGTCGACCCCTCAAAAGTTCACGGTAGCGGGGTCATCCCAGCCGAGGGAGTTTTCGCAGTAACATTTGGTCTGTATTGTCGCATTACTATCAGATCATCTCCATCAGAATGCTGTTCTTGCCTGCATGGTCCACAATTCGTTGATGTTGGCCCCTTTCCTCACCAGGACCCGCATTTGGTGTCTTGCATGAGAATTGGACGGCAATGCTCATAGTCAGATTTTCTGCAGAACCCTGCAATATCTCCACATTAT
Source organism: Phaeosphaeria sp. A1 3.1a (assembly GCA_003501895.1). Lineage (NCBI taxonomy): Eukaryota > Fungi > Ascomycota > Dothideomycetes > Pleosporales > Phaeosphaeriaceae > Phaeosphaeria > Phaeosphaeria sp. A1 3.1a. Next base: position 64,524 of record QVXC01000003.1, read on the forward strand.
GGCATGCTTCAACAACCATCATGGGCAGGGTCCAAGCATTATTCCCACCTGTAACTCCAATATATTGGACGTGGCAAGTCGCGATCAGTTTTGTGGTCAGAACCTGTGCAAGCTCCTTGTTACGACACTCTGGAACCTGCTATTTTCGACTATTTCCGATGGAGTGGACTGTGTGTCGTACCGCAATGTCCAAAGCCATCCCGTTCTGCTGGGGCCACGCATTCGCGTCATGCTGCGAACATATTCGGTACGACATACAATTCACTGCCCCATGTGCCATGGCCGCAGTGTTCGTTTCCACAATAAACCCACTTTGGCCTGTTCGCTCTCCTCATTTCTGTTCCAAATCAGACTTCCAAACATTACCGGCACAGATGTACCAAAATGTTGTTCCCGCCGCGCATTCATCATAAACAGGCCGCACGATGTTATGCTAGAGACGGCAAAAGCATCTTTCTTGAAGCACCGACAAAGACTCAAGTTTTCGTGCCAATACACGTACAAACAAAAAGCGACGTTCATATTAGCAGTAGGTCGGTTACACTGGAGCCGTTAAAAAGCAACTCAAATGGTTCGATCCCTTTGCGTCGCTCTGGGGAGATGTTGCTTTGGGGCACTGCACGGCGCCAAAAAGTAAATCCAGTTCCTTCCGCAGCCGCTGCTAAAGACTCTCTTACATCACACAGCGGTGACTGACTATAAGCGAGGTCAGCCACAAGTGTCAAAAGCAATTCTGATAGAGAGCTTACGGGAGGGTGGCGGCCTAGGCTCGAGCCAGACCCTCGAGCGGTTGCGCTGCACAGATTGGGTACGCGGTTGAGGCAGCTAAAGACGCCTTTTCAAAGATCGACACAGCTTCGCGGCACGAGTCGATCCTCACTGCAGCCAATCCGTCCAATATGTTTCACGATAACTTCCTTCATTTCATGAGAGTCCGAGATAGGACTCATCACAGTCACACAGACGCAACTCATCCAATACCTCCACATTCCGCATCCCCCGCCAGTGAGTGCATACGGGAGACGTGCCGCCAGTCTACGATCACGACGACACGTCGTATGATTCGTGTCGTCATTCCAAGATCGGGGCTGCGATAGTTGTCCCGAAAGTAAGGTAGCTTTGCAACCGAGGGTCGACAGTCAGCACACCCAGCGCCGAGCTTGAGCCAAAAGTCGGAAGCGACCCGCGCTTGTCCTGGTACTGTGGACGGCATCCTAGGCTGAAAATAACTTGTCGTACAACTGGTCCCAGGATCGCGTCCTCCTCGTGTCCGACTACGGGTGCTGGGTGCCATTTGCATGACGGCAGTAATTTGCACACAACATGTTGTCGCGTGGTATCTCTGCGCACTTGGATGCGCGGGTTAGCGTGCCCTTGCGCGACAATTGATTGTTTTCAGCGAGGCCACCCGCACTACGCGACGTCACACGTATTCGCGCTGCCGCCCACACAGTGCGCAGTGCAGCGTCCATCCCTGGTATCCAGCCTTCTCGAAGCACGTTTTCGACGGAGTTACCCATCTGCCATGTGCGCCCGTTGCAGCTCCTTGGGACTAGCGCGCAAGCCAGCACGTGGGCTTGAGTCCACTCGCATCCGCTCTTAGCAAGGACATCCTCGATAGACTTTCGGCGCAATGTCCGATACGCCGTCGCCAAACAACCTGTCCCGCCCATCTGACACTGATTGTCTACGACGAACGCCTCGTATGGCGCTACTCTCCTGGGCCGCTGTGATCGACGCGACAACTTCTGCGACATACCCACATGCTGGAAAAGTACCGAAGACAAAGCGGTACCATTGTGGAGAGTCGCCGTACATTGCGGTGAGTCTCAGGGTCGTACACTCGACACGACGAGACACGTCAATTGAATCGCCCTCCGCTTCTCCAACAAGAAATCAGAGTCATTCGTCGCGCCGGCAACGTGACAGCTGTCCTGTCGCTCAGATGCCGCTCAGATTCTATGGCTGATCGTGCTTAGGTCACATCATCTCGTGCGTTTGGGTTGGTCCCTGGTGGACTTCGTTCCTCCACGGTGCTGGTAAGTTCCGGGAGTGTCCTTGCACGATTGACGAGTCGAATGCACGAGTCAACCCCATGGTACGATGCGCTGCCATCTGCCGCATTAATAATATTCCTCAATGTGCGGCTTGAACATCACACAGCACATCACCAACAACGATCAGCGGATTATCCGCGCATCACGCGTTTTCATCACAAAGTCCGCAGGCGATACACCGCTTGATCGTTCATGCGCATTGCATCCATGACCCTGAACCTGAGCCGGACGAACATTGGTCCTTTGCAAGTCTGGTTGACTAGCGGGCGCTAGGCAAGAGCTCGCGTTTGGTATGACAGTCGCGTAGACCACTATACGGGGATCATCCTTCTACCCACAGCGCGGTGAGGAAGCAATTGATGGGTAGGCTTGCAGCACGATGCGTGAGCATGAGGGGCACAGATCACTACTGATTGATTATGATATGAGGCGTACTGGCACGTTCACTCTCACAATTTGACAGGGTCAAGCACTTCGGTTGGATGAATCCCTCTCTCCAGCTGGGGATATGCCTGGAACTGATCGTAGAGGGCGATCAGGTACGTGACAGCCGTCGTGGAGTGAGGCGTCAGCACGGAAATGAGTTCATGGAAGCTCGTTCGTCGAAGGATGTCCCCTCCTACAGCAACAATCATGGATTCATGGGTTGGATGTCGTTGCAACAGAACAACACCGGGATCTACCTGACACCTCCACTTCGAGGGAGATCAGGTACGCCAGGCCGCCGGCTATACCGCGGGTTGGGCAGCAAAGCGGAGAAAGCAAGAGTCAGAAAAGGAGAATGCTCTGCAATATTCCATTCGTGTTGTTGTTGTTGGTCGTGATCTTCACATGGTTGGTGGCGGCATCTCCTCGCCGAGATTCTCCTTCGGTACCGTCAAGTGAGGCTGACAAGCTAGATAGCGACTCAGTCTTCTCGATTAGGATGACGAGGCGCCGTTGCCATCGTTGCCGGATACTCATATCCATACGTCACGTTCGCTCTGGTCAATACTGACTAACGGCTGTAGTTCGCGGTGCTCAGATCCGACTCCCTGGCGCAGCCTTGAGCTCGAGTGGAGCCGGCCACATGGCAGTGCCAGGGAACTTGTACTCAGGCTCACGATGTACTCCACAGCGCCAATTGCAGACTACAACGTCTATCTCCAGGTCTTCCTTGTTCGTGTTCCTTCAAAGATGGGTTTTCAGACTATTGATTCTGCAAGCTGCGACTCGAAGTGCCGAGAAGGATGAGCGGTGGCGGTATGCAGCAAGCAGGGCCGATGACGGTGGGCGCTCTGCATGGCGGGCGTCCGGATGCCGAGAATCTTGAAGATCGAACATCGGTCCTACTATCACGAAGTACGTCGTACAGCAAAAGGAAAGTCTGGCGCTGCATCTTTTTACCAAATGGACGTACTGCGGTAAATCCACGGCATTTCTTGAACTCAGGTTGCAGAGATTCGTCTCGAGGACTGTTTGTAATGTCTTGGTAATGAAGACTTTGCAGTCGCTCGGTCAGATGGCGAGACTTGTTGAATCGAACCCGCTGGCACATGATGTCCTGACCTGATGTGTCGAGCGAGCGCGTTCTAGGAGTGTGCGTGATCATGCTCACGCCACTGAGGCCTGATGACCTGCCAACTGCCGACACAAGATACACACCACGCACGACTTGCCATGTTCTGACGCCTCAGAGAGCTTCGGCAGAGATTCACAGATTATCTCTCCGCATACCGTATCACAGGATAGTATGTCGTCTCGCGTGTCGACGAGACACTGAATCTCTAGAACAGCAATGAATAAGTTACTTCCGAACGCAACGAATGAATATCTTCACCTCTGTGTGTGTCCATACGTCCATCTCCCCCTCAAATTGACGTCGATTAACTTCCCCTCGCCGCTACTTCCCACTTGTCACAACATGACAACGAGACAGTCTTCTTCAGTACGCTTTGCGCTTCCACGGTCCCAAGCGCGTCATGCGACCACTCCATAGAGCTAGATTAGCATTAGCACCTCATCAGTCATCCGGACGCCTGTGAAGCGAAGCTGAACCTACATTCGCTTTAGTAATATTCTCCATTACGCTTAGTTCGGGGGAATACACAGCTCTTTTCCTTCATTGCTAGCTTTATGGCCTTGGAGGCGTGCCTCTTATGTACTAGCTGTTGTGTAGAAGGGAGATGTAGATCGGTCATTATTGGTTATAGAGTATGGGGTAATCTCTAAAGGGGTGGAGTTTGGGTGAAGCACCTGTATAGCACCGCTTTGATCTGCTAGGGGTACGATGACGTTTGACATCATACAGAACATTTTTGAGGTCTATTGGGGGTACGAGAGGTCCATGCGTTAAAATTGCTAGTTGAAGTTGATGTCCTTACGTAGCAGGCCTTGCAGCACCATATCTTTGCGAAGAAAGGTGGGATAGGTCGGCGATATGTCACCTTCACGTAGCCCATTACGTTTCAGACAAGGATGATACCCTTTACATTATGTATCCGCTTCAGCAGGCCGCAAGTCTTGCTACAGTCGGCGCCCTTGAGGGTGTTCCTGGCAACTAAATGAGATGGTATCGCATGTTGGCGCATACGCGCGCAGTTTCTAAGGATGCTTGATAGACGACAAGTCGTTTTTATTCCTTCTGAGAGACTGTATGAGTGTTTTAAAAACAACAAGATAAGAGTTGACTTATCGAAATAAGACGAAATGTTACATCCAACGTCTTTCGGTCTTATACGCTAATAGGCACCAGCATGTGGTAATGGTACCGGTTGTCTAGACTCTCAACTCGGGAGTGAAGCCGAATTTGCCAAAATTGTAGCAAAGGTATATGTCATACCTGGCCATCGTAAGAATTGTTTTTCTCATAATAACATTTCCATGATCATCTGCATTCTTCCCTCACGAACAAAAAGTGAGGCCTGCGCTCTAGGATCTGGAGACTATGTACTTTTAGCTACAGTACTGTGTGAAGCTTCTAGAGATATCTAAGCAGATTCTAGCACACATCGTTTGAGGTTGGACATTGAAGCTGTCGAAAAATTTGTATGAAAGCGACATAGACCACGACATGAGTCAAATATACAAGCATGCAACGGTCAAGACCACACAAAGACATTTTAAAAGGCTATGCAGAATAAAGGCATAAATTGGAATATATTCAATTCGTACGTTATCCTAGCCCTCACACACATGGACGTTATGTTTAGTTATAGCAAAATCGACTCTGCCCCTCGAACTTGAAAATCTTCATTCCACGAATATAGCTCAGGCAAGGTATGATTGGACGAAGATGAGGAAATGCGTGAGAGGAGAAGAAGACTTTCATCTGTCTTTCTCAAGAAGCTTCACAGTATATCGTCAGAGCAGAAGATTCAGCCGTCAGATTGACGGGCAGATCTCTAGGGAGAAAGCCAGAGTCACCAGGATTCTGTTCATGTTTATTATGGTTTGCCTCCATCGATTCAACTTTTGAGACGTGAGAACATCATGACAGGCGTATCTTTCAACAAGTTGTATGCCATCCAGATGCGTCTCGATGTTCACTGAATGAGAACGCGAAAACGATATAGTTGATAGAAAACGCACATCGCAAGACCGAATGTATTGCGCTTTCTAAACAGTTTTGCGACCTTCACTCTTGGAGGGGCAATATACTGAGAAAGAGAAGATATTGAAACGTGAATAATAACTCGCCAGAAACTATTCGTCGATAGCCTTTGTCTCAACGGATTACTAGTGTATACAACACTGCAAACTCAATGAGCTTCATCAATGCATAGTGCCTTACTGAATATTTTACCTGATGAGACATTCGCCTGATCTCCCCGCTTATGAACGGATTCTCGAGCCGCAAATTTGTTCCTTATTAACACTGGTTTAAGTCGCATGGCCGTGATTTTACAAAAAGTCACAAGTAATCAGCAATTTGTCTCGGCATGGGCTTGAACATTAGATATAATTCTCCTTGTTGGTATCAAACCTGCGCACTGATCTTGGTCACTTGATCAGGCGCACTGATCACAGTGCCTGAGCAGCGTTCAGACCACCCCTGAGTATAGTTCATATGTAGTTCTTTTCATCTCTCTCTTTCAATCAATCATCTACTTCAACTCGTTGCAACGACCGTTACTTGATTCAACCTGACCTTTGCCGTATCAACACTCCTTGTCTGACGTAGAGGTTGCCTCCAGGAAGTCCCTTGCAGCGGCAGTTCGCGTATTTGTCAAACATGAAAGACTTCAGCGAAGCAAGCCTCCCGTGGCACGAATCCTTATGCGACATTATGGGAGCTAGCATGTTATGCGTGTCAGTATATGTAAAATTATAATGATGGATGTTGGTAGGCCTGTAGCACTAGTGCTGAAGTGAAATAACTATAACTGCATTGTATTCGATTGATTGATGTTGACTTAGATGTGAAGAGAGCTACATAGGAACTAGAATCAGGGGTGTGGTCTGAGCGTTGCTGCTCAGACGCTGTGATCAGTGCGCGTGATCGCGTGACTGAGGTATTGCTAATACCTGTGATCCGACAATGGAAGTGATTAGAGTGCCAGTATGAATATGGAGTTGTCTTATCTGAGTCGTGCTCAGGGACGTTGTGGCAGCTAATCCATTGCCGATTCTCATTCAATAAGAGTGGAGACACTGAAAGTGGTAATTACGCTGATACCTTTTAGAACTCTTATGTCTAACGAAATATGGAAGTTGATCATATGAGGGTACTGTACTCTGTCTTTCGTAGAAGGAGTAATATAATGTGTCGATGCTTGTGTGGGATGTCAGAGGCAGAGCAATACGGGTTTCAGTCGTGAAGTCGGACGGGACTTCGAAAAAGAGAAACTCCAGGAGTTTCTTTGCACAGTATCTATTCTCCAGGTATTGTCGATCGAAGGCGGCGAACAATTCTGTTCGAAGCCGTCGCTTAGTGAGAGAGGTATTTTCGATGGATCACCAGTACCTGCTGTACAACTCAGCAATATGTGACACTGCAGTATTATAATCTTCTCTACTCGGAAGCGAAAAGAACGTCAGCATGCATAGCAGACGTCTCAAGAAGCACATGTAGCATTTGAGGTACGATGTATAGGACACGTGATCTAAAGTCACGTGATAGCAATCGGGTTCCAATATTTCGGTGTAAAGCATACGCTGGCCTAGCCCAATGAAGTTCCTGTCTCGTGTTTGAATTTCATCATCTCACCACTGCTTGTAGTGTTTGGGCTACAATCGTCAAATGCCAGTTCCCTCAGATCGAATTCTTCGAAACTTTCTGGAGATCTGACGCAAAGCTTGGCGCCGCGTTCTTTCAGGGGCCAACCTCACATCATACACATTACTCCTGCATAATAACATCATATCATTGTAACGCGGCGTTGTCGTTGGTACTATATCTTTAGATCTCCAACGAGCGTCGTCACATGTGGCTGTGTTCGAGGCCCTGTGCATGCCGTGTCTTCCGCAGCACAGATCGCAGAACGCGGACTGCACAAACTTTATTGGTCGAAAGTGTGGCTAAGGTGGATATGGTTCAGCACTTACGACGTGGACGCCCCACTATGGTGTCGCAGAAGTGGCGGTGTCGGCGTAACAGTAAGAACATGAATACGATATAAGATGTCGACTGTCCATAATCTTGACCGTATTTGTCTTGCTCCTTTACATCCAGAACCAGAACGTATTTGTCGACCTTGAAATAATCTAACAATGTCTGGCTACAACAACTACCAGCAGGGCGGCTATGGCTCCAGTGGCGGTCAGAACTACCAGAGTGGCGGAGGCTATGGTCAACAGCAACAACAGGGCGGCGAATCAAACTCGTACTATGGCAATAGCCAGCAGCAAGACTATGGAGGTCAAGGTGGTCAAGGATATGGACAGCAACAGGATTCTAGAGAATCGGGCTATGGACAATCTCCACCACAATATCAGCAATTGCCCTCAGCAGCAGCTCACTCCTCGAACTCTGGACGTAACTCGCTCAATCAAGGTCACCAAAACCAATACGGCGGTGAAGGTGACCCAGAGGGCGATCGAGGTATCATGGGAGGTCTAGCGGGTGGTGCAGCTGGAGCATTCGGCGGACATGCTTTGGGAGGCAAGGCTGGCCATGGCAAGACTGGCACCGTTATCGGTGCCCTCGCTGGGGCTTTCGCTGGACACAAAGCTCAAGACGGGATCTCCGACTGGAAGGACGAGCGTGATGACCGCAAAGAGCAGGAGAAGCTACAACAGCAAATGCAGCAACAGCAACAGCATCAACAGCAATATGGCGGCTACCAGCAAAACCCCATACAGCACAATCAGCAACAAGACTCTCGTCGAGGTGGCAACTACCAAGGAGACTTTACTGCTTCATCCCGAGACATCCGTCTCGATGCTCACGGCGATTACAATCTCCATGCTCAGTGCCGTCGTCCAGATGGGTCCTACTCATCCAGCACGATCAGCCTCAACAACATTATCGAGAACGATGGCGGCAGTTTCCGCTGGTCTAGCGGCTCAAGCAACGGCGCTTCGTCATACACTGTGCAGCAGGGCGACACACTCCGAGCTATTGCAGGACGCTTTAGCCACTGCTCTTTCGAAGATCTGGCACGCCACAACAACATCAGCAACCCCGACATGATCTACCCTGGGCAGAACCTGCAGATTCCAGGCGGTGGAAGCCGTGGCGGAGGCAACTTTGGCTCGTCGGCACGCAATATGAGGCTGGTTGATGGAGGCCAGAGACTGGAGGGCGACTTGGAGCGTCATGGACAGTGGCATACTAGTTCGATTGTGTTGGATGAGCGGATTGGCAACAGGAATGGTTGTTTGGAATTCGTTTGATCGTTGCAGCGGATAAATAGGGATTGTCTGAGCTCTATGAAAGAATGCTCAACTTCGAGAAACCTGCTGGTGTACTTTTACAATTGCCCAAGATATATTGAGGCTTTCCCTAGCTTTCATCATTTCCGGACTGATACTCTTGCGGTAAAGATCAGATAACGGATGCACTCGGCATACTGAGGTTTCGAATACACATTTTCGAATGTGAAAACAAGGGCCTAAGAGGTAGCAATAGTGACATTTGTATAGCGGACCCATAACGTACGAAAAAGCTGAATTTGGAGCCTCAATTCCCTGTAGCTCTACCGGGAGTGCTACACCGTACTATCTTCAAACATATACTTTTCAACCCTTCCAAGCTCACTACACATCTAACCAGGGAACCCAACAACCTGAAAGTTATAGTTACAAAGCTTCTGCTGCTTCTTTACCTCAATAGGCGCATACCCGCCCCCAACCATCGTGCTCCCATCCCACACCTCAAGCTGTACCTTACCCGTACCCATGCCAGTGACCTTGAACTTATTGAATCCCGGCTTCAACGTCAATTGATCCAGCTTCTTCCCACCAACATTCACAACCGCGACTAAATTCTCCTTATTTTTCGGCGCCAAGACAACACCCGACACCGCATCTTCAGCGAGTTGAGTAACCGTATTCGATTTCGGGACCGTGTCGTCGGTACAGGTGCCGTCGACGGTGAGTGTGTGGTGCCAGAAGGCGCCCTGGACTGCTTTGCCGTTGGTGGGGAACATGTTTGCGGTGGTCTTGTCGCCGCGCTTCCAGGCTTGGATGAAGGCGGGGAGGATCTCCCAGTAGCCTGTGTGGGGGTAATCGTTTGTCATCTCCTTTGTGCGGTCGTTGAGTGGCTCGGGCCAGATGTTGCCCATGTGGTGACCTTCGCCAGCATCGTTCCAGCTCTGAAGTTGAATGATGTCAGGTTGGAGGTCGAGGGTCTGCTCGATACGATATTCGAGGTTATCTTCGCCGCGGCGGTACCAGCTGTCGTCTTTACCCAAGTGCTTGAATTGGACGGGGGACATGCCCATCATGAAGATGCGCTTAGAAGCTTGTGTAGCCTTTTGATAGATGATGTCCTCGGCGGTCGACACTGGCTTCCTTCCGGCCCAGGTCGGCTGCCAGGAGTTCCAGTTGAACACGCCGTCGATGTTTTTATGCGAGTCGAATATGTTAGAGCTAGCTGTGCCTTCGTAGAAGCCAGGGACGATGAGGACGTTGCCGACTTTGGACTTGAATTCGGCCCATCTGGCGTCGGACACATCCTCAGCACCGAAGGTGGAGACGAGAGGCATGTCTTTGCCAGTCTTGGGGTCTGTGAATTGGAAGTAAGAGTCGCGGGTGCTGTACGACTTGTAGAAGTCTGCGTACTGCATCGGATTGCCAGTGAGGTGTTTGGCGCCATGGTCAAACGAGAAGAAGAGCTTGAAGTCTCCGACCTTGTCTGCGTAATTGAACATGTACTTGACGGTGTCGTTCGACCACCATTCGAACTGATCTTGGAAGTGTTAGACAGCGAAAGTCAATTTGTATATGACAGACGTACCATAGTTCAATGCAAATCCGTCAAGACCCAGCTTCTTCGCATCCCGAATATCTTGCTGGACGTGTGCCTCCGAAACGCCGCCAACCATGTAGTGCGCAACACTTGACAAACAGTTAGCAATGCCTCATCGATCATATGCGCGAACTTTACATAGGCTTCGTGACAGCTTTGCGTGGCATCACAGCGCAAGAGCTCAAGCCAGCCAGAAGGCTGACTGCAGCCGGGAGAGCGAAATGCATGTTTTGAGCGAGTGACAATATGTGTAGGAAATGTACAAATGAGTGTGTATCCAATGAGTTGGATGCGGATCTTTCGAGCCGGTGTTAGAGTAGTATATATACACCTATGCAAATGTCGAGAGATGCGCTGGACTCCTCGAAACACTGGCTTGAGTAAGGCCGCCTACTACCTAGCCTAGAACCAACACACGGCTACACAGTGCCGTACCCACATGCATTTTCGCTCGCAAATCGATCTTTGAAGAATATCAACTGCTGGTAAGAAGTCGAATGCATCTACAAGGACCCAAATCCATCGTGCCTCACGACGTTGAGATGCAATTGACGTACAGTGTTTTTGCCCGCCGCGTCGTGAAAGGGGAACGATTTTGGTGTTGCACCAGTTCCGCGGACCGCGACGCCGGCCTCGCCCTCGGCAGTGGCCGCTAACTAGACTAATTGTGATTGCACACAGGGGATCTCGGCCACTACACTCATCCTGACCGCATATCTGGTCTGGATCTCGTTATCCTCAAATTGATATCTGGTGTGTCGCTATGGCATGATCTCCTGAGATGGCCGTCTCAGCCGATGCGCTGTAGCAAGGCAGACTCGTGGTCGACGTGGAGAACTAGTCTGATGTTTCTATCTGATGGGCACTGCGTGAAACAATTGCAGGACGGCGGTGCGGAGCGAGTTTTGATTGCTCTGAAAGATGGTAATGTTCTGCAGAGCCAAACACCGAGATTTTGATGACTGCGAACATCTCTAGAAGGATATTGCGCTACGATAGATCCGTTACTGATGTGAAGAAGCAGAAAGTTTGCAAATATCACCAGACCGATCTTCCAATACAGGTCGTTGCGATGGAATATGCAATGTAGCCAAGGACACCATGCAACAAAGGGACACTGCATGATGCACGTTCAAGGATACCTGCAAGGCCGCTAACAAACAATCATATGATATTGGAGCCTTCGTGTATTGTTTCCACCTATGTATTCCACAATTGCGATACCTGCTCATCTCTTCTCCATCTCAGGCCGCAGGCTGTGACTGCGTCTTCTCCCCCTGCGACTTCGCATCACCTCCACCACTAAAGAACCCACCAATATCGAGATTCTTCGTCTTAGCCTGCATCATCTGCAAAAGACTCTGCTCATTCTTCTTCTGCACTTCCGACTCCAACTTCTCCTTGTCCTCTCCCTCATTCCCGGTCTTCCCTTCGTTTTTCTCCCTTTCCTTCTTCTCCTCCTCCTGCTCTTTCTTCATCTCTGCTTCAGCGCGCTCGACCTCTTTGATGTCCACATCTTCGAAGCCGATCTTGCGTAGGATCGAGCCAGTGAGGTATCGGTATTGTAGGTGACCGTCGACGAGTTCACTGACATCGACATTTTGAACACCGTGAACGCCTTCAACGGGCTGTAGGCCTGCAACACCGAGTTGGACGGATGAGGTACGGTATAAGAAGCCTAGGATGTAATCTTTCCGGGAAAAGACGTTGACGACACGGCCGCTGACGACAGAGCGCGCACGGCGCCAGTCTGCGGCGTCGGAGGGACAGGGCGCGCCAGCGAGCACGACGTTCTCGACCAGTCCAAAAGCGCGGCGCTCAGCAAGTTTCTGGAGGCAAGAGTAGATGAGGCGTGCACCGAGGGAGTATCCGACCAATGTCACAGGGCGCTCTCCTTGCACCTTGTTGATAAGTGCATCAGCGAGTACTTCGCCAGCTTTCTCAGCTCGGATCTTAGCAACAGAGAAGGGGTTGTCGAGGACGGTGGCTATCTTTAGCAGACCTAGAGGCCAGAGAGCTGCTGTCATAGCTGCGAAGACTGTTTGCTCGAGTATCTTCTTCTTCGCGTAGCCCCATGCTGCACTCGTGACGAAGGTCTCGAGACTGTGGCCAAGCTTCAGTAGAGCCTCAAGTTCCCAACGTAGAGCAAAGCCTTCAGTTCCTGTGCTGATGTATCGCCAAGGCTTGCTGACTTCTTCAGGGTGACGGAGCCAGCCTGATGCAGCGATAGCGACTCGCAGACGACGTGACTCGTTGTCCTGTTTCTTTGGGTCTTGCGAGCGGTGGATCGGAACGAAGGCGAAGTCCTCGACCTCTTTGGCGTAGTCGTCCATCGCGCGGCCTGTCATTCTAGCACCATAGGCCCCGAAAAGTCCTCCTACCAGGACGGAGGATCCTGCTAGGGTGCCGAGGTATCCTGCTGCTGCGGTTGCTCCTAGACCGATGCCACCCATGACAGAGCCTACACCTGCTGCAAGTAGAGGAGCAGCGAGACCGCCAGTGACACCGATGAGTGCTGCGCCAGCGACTGATGCGAGACCAACCTTCCATTTGCGTGCGGTTTGTGATGCATCGGCTGCCTTCTTCGTCTCGGCATCTGCATTGATCTGTTGCGATGCTGCTTCTAGAAGTCCCTGAGCGACTGTCTCCTCGTCTTTCTTCAGTATGGAGAGGTCCAGACGGAGGGAGCTTGTGAGGTGCAAGAGCAAGATCCGAGAGTGTGCCGAGTAATGCTCGAGACTGAGCAAGATCAACACCAGGGAGTGCAATATCAGCGCTCGCTTGCCCTCGTCCAGTTCTGACAGTTCTGTCGCCACAGGTGGATACAGCTCATGAAAAGCATTCTCCTCATCGTCATCGCGTGCATCCAGGTTGGTGATATTCTTCGTACTCGTTTGAGGCACACTGGATGCTTGTTGCACGTCCTTCTCTCGAACATGCCTCGTCTGTTCTTTTGCTTCTTCTCGGGAATTCACAATCTCGCCGACCCTGCTCACAACTTTGCCTCGCCACTCGTCGAAGTAGTGCAGCATCTCTTTCTTGAGTTCTTGTACTTCAGGCTGTGCCAATTCCTTCTTTGCATCTTCTTCACGCCCCTGTCGTTCTTTTTTGGTCTTGTCTGCTTGTGCAACATCGACGTCACCCACATTCGAGGGTACATTTCGCAGTGCATCATCTTCCGATTTGGAGACTTTTGCATCCAGCAAAAGTTCTTCGGAAGTGTAAGTTTGTAGCATCGACTTTCGCATCGTTGCTGTAATCGTCGCTATGAGGAATGTGAGTTCCGCACATTGTTCCGCGTCAAGAAGTGTGGTGAGCGATGCTTCGTCCTTGTGCTCAGCTTTTGACTGCCCAAAGGGCAGTTTGGAGGTCCAACTCGCCATGTTGTCGAATGATAGTGTCCTTGTAAAGACAAACAGGAGTTGCCAGTAAAAGTGCTATTGAGGCACCATAATTAGAGCTGCCTAGATCTGATGTTATGTGACGTCAAGGTCGCGTAGTGGGGCGATCGATCAACCGCGGCGCAGATCACCCGCACATGCATTCCAGCGCGGCGGTACCTTTGTGTATGAGTTTCAAAAGAATGGACCGGAGAGTATCGTTGGAAACATTTCTACGCGATATACAATTATCTTACAACTAAATGCTATCAATATGCACTGGCTCGTCCCGTGGGCATCGCAGGTGTGGTTCTGCCCCCAGTAGGAAAGTTTCTAGCGCTCAAGAAAACGCCTTTGACAGCCCTGATGTCGCCCTTCAATACTTCCATTTGATCGTGCTTGCCGTCCTTCGGTGTTGGGATACCAAAACTCGAACCATACAGCCCGTTTGAGTAGTACTGATTCTGATAGCTCATCTCGCTCAAATAGGATGTCAAATCTGACACCTTTGTTCTCAGCGAATCCTGAGATGTTGTATGAGTCGATTTTGTAGTCTCGAGCTCTTGTAGATGCGACTTGATAATTTTCAGTCGATTCTCGTGCGCTGTGACAATCGGTTCAGGGTCATCAGCGCCAGCTGCAGATGGTCTGCGTGACAGTTCCGGCGTAGTTTGTGTGCCGTAGTCTCGGTGATAGAGCTCTGTGGGATCTGAGTCGGCCTCTGATACATCGTCTGCGGCATCTGCTGCCTTGGTTTTTGCCTTCGTCGCAGGATCGACCGATGCCGCCTCGCTCAACTGCTTGTTGAGCTCAACCAACTGCTCCTGTGTGTGCGTAGCGAAGTCATGACGGGCATCAGCGAGGTGCTCTGTCATTGGCGCAATTATATATTTCGACAAGCCATAGATTGTGGCCATAAGCCCTCCTGCGACATATGTGGTGTTTAATAGGCGCTGAGTGGTGATCAGAGGTGGTGGTTTCTCTGTCTGGGCCAGGAATTCTGGGTATGTGACGATCGGAGGGATATCGCGTGGTTGTGGATTGGGCTGCGTTGCTTGAACTGGCTTTGCTGGTGTCTAAGAATGTCAATTATATGCCTTCATGAGAACACGCATTCAGGGACCATAGTAGACTGCTGCGTGAGCTGTTGGCACTTACAGTAGACCAGGCGCGTTCGCCAGCCTCTCCTATCTTGGGAGAGTCCTGTATTTGCGCATTGTCCTCTACAAGGAGTGTCTCGATATCCTCTGCGCCAACGCCTTTGGATTCCAAGAATGCAACCTTCTTTTCCCGTGGCGCATCGCGAATCGTCGCGTCTTCCAGAAAGCGCTTCGCTTGATCTAGCAAGCTTGTGCTTTCTGGGGTATCCCCATCATCTTCAGTCGGTGTTGGCGCGACTGCAATAGGAGATGTGCTTTGTGGTTGGTGTGCAGCTGGTTGTGGTTCGGACTCGGGAGGTGTTGCGCTGTCGTTGTCCACAGATGCACGCTGCCACGATGGAATGTTTGGCTTGTTTGACATATTGGCGTCGTCTGAAGGAGTTGTGAAGGTGTGTCGAGTACTCAGTGAGAAGGATGTCGGTGAGTTGACGACGCGCCGATGAACGTGATGATGCTCGGGACTGATGGCTGGGCCGAGGCAAGAACTCCCGCCAACGCGCTTACTAGCTTGAGGCTAGCCGACCAAGAACATACTTCACCTCAACCACAACTAATGCAATACCAATGACTTTGGCTTGATTACGTTGAAGATACCATAGGCATGAAGAGAGCTCGTATTAGAACTCCGGGCCGCGTTGGTCAAGAGCCCCAGGAGCACTTGACCCTCGTCGAGATGCACATTAACCTAACACTCTTCTGTACAAGTGTAACAATATCGAAGGACTACATGTTTCGACCGCTGGGTGAGCTTTGAGGATATATTACATCAAAACCTGAGCCTTGTAGGGCGCAGATGCCTTGGTCTGCATGTAAGCGAGTGCGAGCACGACTGGCACCATCGTGGAACATCACACATAGTGAACGAGCAACCACGGAGGCATATCACAGTTCAGCTGACATCTGATGACCCTGAGAGCATGAGAAGGGATGGCAAGACAGTTCCTTGACCTCTACTGGGTGCAAATGTGCAAACCCCCATTACGCCTCCCTAATGTTGGAGGACGCCTTTATGTCTTGGCACGTTCGACGCACGAAACAAGAGCAAACAACACCACACGCCATAACATGGGCGATGAGCACTATTTTCGTTGACATTCAAGACAAATACTTGCACAGACATTGTCTTTTTATGAATTGATTTTAAATTTGTCCCGATGGCTGCCACTGGGAACTGGGCCAAGCCGTGGCCGGCGACGACGACCTCAACGAGGGTCACCTATCGCAATATGATGCATCAAGCATCAGTGACCTGAAGAAGCCATCTGACTGTGGGCAAGATGATAAGCGATGGGCTGCGTGTCCAGCGTACCTCTTGAGCTGAGGCCGCCCCCTGCTTGGTCCTGGAGGCATGCCAGTCCGCACCGCAGTAGTCCAACTC
Source organism: Phaeosphaeria sp. A1 3.1a (assembly GCA_003501895.1). Lineage (NCBI taxonomy): Eukaryota > Fungi > Ascomycota > Dothideomycetes > Pleosporales > Phaeosphaeriaceae > Phaeosphaeria > Phaeosphaeria sp. A1 3.1a. The sequence continues at coordinate 80,891 of QVXC01000003.1, forward strand.
GTGCAAAGTGGCCTCCAAAGAGAGGCCGACAGGCTCTATACGTCAAAGAGACCCTCTGTAGTCGAGAGGTGCGGAAGAACAAAGTCTCCGGTATATTGGTGGTCCGGCAGGGAGGGGTGATGGTGCGTCAGATGTGGAGGCTTGGCGTGGTCTCGCACAGTATATACCCTCGCACCGCCCACCTCGTCCACCATCACTCCTACCCCTCACTCCTCCCACACCACACCCAGCACCTCACACCACTAGTCCCTCCCATTCCAACTCTTACATATCCAACACGTCTGTTGGATTGAACTTGACTGTCTCATCAGTGTATGGTGGTTGCCATGCCTGAACACTCCTTCACCATGCTGTCGTCGCTGAGGCTCATGTCGTCTTGCCAGCAGGCAGCCAAGGTCTCCAAAGGATCGAAAGCCAACGACAGACGCTATTCTCAGACGATATATGTTGATGGTCCTCAACGCTATATCGTCGAGTCACACCGTGCCATCGGAAGTCCTCGTGGTTCCGACGCAAAGGCATCCCGGCGTTCTCATCATTGTCTTGTCATCCATAGCGAAGGGGCTGTGCCGTCGGAGCGCTCGGCAAGCCAGAGCTCACCAAGCTGGTCGTCTTCGAAGACCTCCCCAGCCGAAAGAGCAGCCTTGGCACCATCACGTGACATGCATGCCGTGATCTCACCTGAACTCAGCAAGGCTGGTACTGTCGTCGCGGGGTCATTGGCACATCATCCCGTGGCAGTTGAACTTGACAGGAGAGTCAAGGCAAGACCTTGGGAGGAACCTACACCACCACCGACACCTCTGCTTGGTCGATTACCGTCGCCGGAGCTCTCGGACCTGGACGAAGCGCCGTTCTGTGAATGTGACGAGGCAAAAGTGGTACCTTACTGTACTTTATGCAAGAAAGAAGCGGGTCGCCCTGTGTTCTGGAGGTGAGGACCGACTGGACCTCGCTTTCTGTTATCGTGTGTTCTCTCGCAAACCGGAAGGCACCAAATCTCTTGACTTTTGTTGAGTGGTATGGCGTATTTGGGCTTTCACGTTCTTTCCTTCGCGTAAGTTTCCTATGGTGGTTGTGGGCGTTATTGCGGATTGACCTGATATCCGTGTCGTTCTTCGATTTCTTCTTTCCTGCACGCACTCCTTTGTAGGCCCATCTTCATGATTTTGGAGAGACGTCGTGATGAAACCCTCTAAGTGGAGTATGCTGGAGATCGCAGTTTCCTTTGGTTAGATAGCCGTGCAATGACAGACTGCTGTTCCTCACGAGACACCTCGGTGACAAGTAATAGCCAGTATGTTGACTGAATCACTCCTGTGGTCGCTCGCTATCCACAACGAAGTACTTTCCAGCTTTCCTCTCCGCTGAGCCGAGGACATCCCAGTCTTCGGCATCCTTCGCGTCAACGGGCGTCGTATCTCGCTGAACGCGCTTGTGGTATGTACCGACGATCTTTTCGCTCTTGAGTGCGTCGGCGAGCGTTGCAAGAGTGATAGTCTGCTCCTCTTCGGCTGCCGCAGTCTCGTCACGTATCGCCCGCAGTGGCTCAACGCCCGTGGTGTCTACCTCTTGAATCTTGCCCACGAAGTGCAGCTGTGCCGCAAGTGTGTCGAGCATCTTCTGCTCCTGTTCATGTGTTTCGGGTGGAGGAAGCGCCGATAGCCGCAGTAGATGATGCAGTTGCTTGGACGTAATTTTTGGGGCGTTGGGAGGCTGCGTTTTCGGCGGGAGGAGAGACTCTACAGACCAGGTTGGTGTTGCGAGAAGCTGTTCGAGTTCGTCGGGGTTGATGCCTTTGCTTGTTGGAGTTTGTGTGCTTTCGTTCCTTCGAAGACTCCGGTATAGCGGAAGAACAGATCCAGTACGATGACATGAATGCGCTCGTAACAAACTCCTGCCGTAGAGAATCGTGCGGCGTGCTGCCATGGTGGGATGAAATGTTGGTGTGCGACCAGATGAGCGACGTGGCTTGGCTAACGAGAATATCGGACCAGCGCTCCTTCACCCGCGGCACGTCCAGAAGCACTGTGTCTCTTCTCGCGACAACTGAATTCGAGTAGTGCCAATAATGCGCTGTCGTCGAGGTTAAGCTCGCGTCTGCGGTCACCTGGGCTAGTCTCCTTCAAGGAAAGGCCGCTTTTGTTTGCTGCACGGGCCGACGGTGGGGTTCGTCATCGCCATTGAGACGCCTACTGCAGCCACCTGTCTCGACCAAACTTCTGATACCACGTCCCTGTTGCCTTGTATCCTTCTTCTATTGACCTCACCTCTCTCTACATCCACGCAAGACACGCAGGAATCAACATGGCCGGCGACCCGCGAGCGCTGCTCCGTCAGGTGGGCGAACCTCCGACACTCAGCCACAGAGCAGATAGCTGATATCGATGTAATACAACAGGCAGAACAGTCCCTACAGAAAGCTTCTGGGGGTTTTAGCTTCTTTGGTGGCCGACAAGAGAAATGTAAAGCGTGGGAAAGGCAGATTCAAGAATGCGACTAATGCACGTGACAGATGAGGCTGCGGCAGACCAGTTCATCGCTGCAGCAAATGCTTTCCGGATGCAGAAGATGGGTGCGAAACTCCAGGAAATCCTGCACATGCTTGATGGCTACCTTGCTGGAACATGAAACTGACAATATGCAGGAAAGGAGGCTGGTGAGGCATTTGAGAAGGCCGCCTCAGTACAACGACAGCAGCTGAATGAGCCCGATGACGAGGCCAACACTCTCACAGAAGCGTTCAGTAGGATCTCACGCCCAAGCTTTTAGGATCTGTAACCTGATCTGACGACAGAGGCATACAAGAAGGACGACCCAGAGGCTGCTTCACGATGCCTAGACAAGGCCATCGCACATTACTGCAGCAAAGGCAGTTTCCGCCGCGCAGCAACCCACAAGCAGAATCTCGCCGAGCTCTTCGAAGTCGAGCTCGGCGACAACGCCCGGGCCGCTGCTGCATACGAGGAGGCCGCAGGATGGTACGAGAGTGTACGTCCATTTCTCACCCTCCACCCCGACAAACAATCATACTAACACCTCCCAGGACAACGCCGAAGTAAACCATCCCCACCCATCTAACTTTTTGGCCCCAACTAACCCCCCACCCCAGGCTCTAGCAAACAAGCTCTGGCTCAAGACAGCCGACCTCGTCGCCCTCGACGGCAAAGACTACTACAAAGCCATCGAGCTGTACGAAAAAGTCGCAAAGACCTCCATCCAGAACAACCTCATGCGCTGGTCTGTCAAGGAGTACTTACTCAAAGCCGGTATTTGCCAGCTGTGCACAGGTGACCAAGTCGGCGTCAATACCGCGCTTGACCGATACAGGGATCTGGATCCCAGCTTCGTGCAGCAGAGGGAACATCAATTGCTCACGGATTTGGCGCAGGCGGTGCAGGATGGAGATCAGGAGGCATTCGCTGACAAGGTAAGATGTAGAATTTTGAAGAGTGATGGTGAGGGCTAATGAGTGTGTGCAGTTGTTCCAGTACGATCAGCTGAGTAAGCTGGATAAGTGGAAGACGACGTTGTTGTTGAGGATCAAGAACACGATTGAGGAGACGGGCGAGGACTTCTCATAAGGTGGATGATTGTGGTGGAATTGTGGTATATACCTTTACGGCCTGCGCGTTGAGCTGAACTAGAATCGATTGTGGTGCTCGATAGCATCTGATGTCTTTTGACTTCGCAACTTGATGCATCTTCGTGAATATGCACCTCATCTGTCATGATGGTTGCAAGCATATGTGGGACTGAGTGTTGTGAGGGAACGCCACGTCTATGCAGACTCGAAATTGAATCTATTGACTGGTGCAATTATGGAGCACCTTTTCAAGCAAATTGCCACCCACGCCCTTCTACCGAAAATCTCATGTATGATTCAAATCTCTTAGTTGAAGTCGTTGAGATTGTGAAGGCTGATATCCTGGCTCTGCGAAGGTCTCTTGTCCTGAGCGGCGCCATTCGCATTTGGCATAGGCTCATTGTCAGCCGGCACCTTGCTCATGCCATTCGTCTCTTCTGAGGCAATAGCACCATTCTGATCTGAAGGGATGACATTGCCGTGTTGATCAACTTCCTACGGAAATTATTAGTCTTTATCATCAAATTGTCGTAAGTCGGTGTAACTTACAGCACCCTTGGCAGCAATGCGAATCTGCTTCGAGTCTGCAACGCCATGCATGACGGCCTCCCGCGCTTTCTCCATCACCTTCTTCTTGCGCGTCTCGCCTCGGATCCGCTCGAGATGCTCGAAGTAGCCATCGTCAACGGGTGTGACGTACTTGCCGCAGAACACTCCGACCTCGAATTTCTGTGACTTTGGATCGCGCGGTGACAGGCTGGCGCAAGCCCTCTCGAGATCTTCCAACGACTGGAAGATGACGTCGTCTGCGCCAATATGCTTCGCAACAGCGGCAGAATCTCGCTCATGTGCGACCAGTTCCGATGACGACGCTAGGTCGATACCGTAGATGTGTGCATTGGTGATGGGAGGTGCGCATGATGTGAAGTAGACCTTCTTCGCGCCGGCCTCGCGTGCCATAAGAACGATTTCTCGCGAAGTAGTTCCACGAACAATAGAGTCATCCACAAGCAGAACATTTTTGCCGGCAAACTTCTTCTCCATGGGGTTCAGCTTCGCTCGGACGCCCTTTTGACGTTGTGCTTGCTCAGGCATGATGAATGTGCGGAAGATGTACCTGTTCTTGACGAATCCAAGGACATATGGCTTGTCAAGCGCCTCAGCCACGCATACTGCGGAGGTGATGGCAGTCTCCGGAATCGGCATCACGACGTCGACCTCAGCCAACTTTTCAGGTCCCAGCTGCTTCTTGATCGTCTCTGCAAGAGTGAAGCCCATATTACGTCGACTCTCGTCAACGTCAATACCATCAATGACGGAATCTGGGCGAGCGAAGTAGACATATTCGAATATGTCGGGCGTGTAGGCTTCCTGCTTGGCGACCTGCTTGAAAACAGGCTCCTTGCCCTTCTCGATGATGACAGCTTGGCCCGGAAGGATGTCCTTGAAGTCTCTGTATCCGCATTGCTTGAGCGCAACGCTCTCAGAGGCCATCATGTAGTCCATGCCTTGGCCAGTGGCAGAGCGCCTGGCACCAAGAACCATCGGTCGGATACCGTATGGGTCGCGAAATCCGATCAGACCGAAACCTGTGATTCATAAGTACATATCACAGACTTTCGTAGCAACAGTGCATACCAGCCAGCATAGCGGTGCAAGCCCATCCACCAGTACAGAGCTTGTACATGCGCTCGAGGGCAGCAAAGCAATCGTCGGCATTGATACGCGCTTTGCCAGTCTCGTTGAGTTCATCAGCGAAGATGTTCAACATGAGCTCACTGTCGCTCTCGGTGTTGATATGCCTGTGCGCTTCGTGGTCGAGGCGTTGGCGGAGAGCGGGCGCGTTGATGAGGTTGCCATTGTGTGTCATGCAGATTCCGTACGGGCTGTTGACGTAGAATGGCTGTGCCTCCGCGTTGGCGCTGCTGCCGGCGGTGGGGTATCGCAGGTGGCCGAGGCCCATGAAGCCGGGAAGGTCAGAGACACGAGCTCCGTCCTGGAAGACCTTGGAAGCCATGCCGTTGCCCTTGCACTGGTGGAAGCGACCACCACTGCTACAGCTGACGATGCCGGCAGCATCCTGGCCACGATGTTGGAGCAGGTAGAGCGCATCGTGGATCTCGACCGATGCCGATTGTGATTTCCTTCACTTCGTTAGCGGGAGCTTGTCTGGAGGCGTGGATGCGCTTACGGATCGCCGTGGATCACAGCAATGATACCACACATGCTGGGCAAGTGGTAGATGTGAAGTATGTAAGGTGTGGGTGAATCTGGAGACGAGCGTTAGTCGTCGGAAGTGATTGTGGAGCTAATGCTATCGGTAGTGGGGTGGTAAGGTCAGGAAGTCGTTTTGCGCTCACGGGGAATCGCAAGTCTAACATCTTTAAAAATATGACGAGATCATCATTCAGAGGTTTCCGGAAGTGGAGAAGAGGCTGTCGTGGAGACATACATTACTTTGAGACCTGGAACAGTCGTATGGCTATGCTATCAAGTGCCGTGTAGATGGTGTGGAAAAGAAAATGTTCGACCAGCGACTAGAGGGACAGGTCCATGGACGCGAGGAGAGCGGCCGATAGTGCTTTTGGGCAAGAAGTCCCGTATGTCGTGGGCGTGTTGGTACATTGTTTTGGGAGGGAGTCGGTAGTGGGGAGCAAAGCATTCAAAACCAAAAAATTTGGCAATCACGCTGGCGCCGGATTGGCTTTGACATGGGTGGGGCGTCGTCAGGAATAGCCGACCTCGGGAACGTTGCCCTTGGCTGTACAGAAACTTTGTCGACGTCTCCATCGAAACATATAATAGGCACCATCGTAACAAGTAGGCATGGAATTTTTGATTCATGGTTCTCAGGAAGACATGCTTTCGATGCACAATATGTCCGTCACATTGTTTCTCCAAACGAATTGTCACATCAACGATCACGCATAATAGTCACGAACGCAAGATGTCAAATGAAGGAAGACTGAAAGCTTTTTCATTATTCATGTAGTTGGATCGAACGTGCCTATTCAAAGTTCAATCATCAATTACTGTCCTGCGGCCATCCAAGTGGAATGCACGACATGACGGCATACCCAATCCTCTATCACGCGCCAGGAACTTCCCAGATGCTTGCAAACTCATCATGCGATGGGTCCGTCTCACGATAGTACTCAGCCGCCTTCGCCAAATAATCCGCGACTGGCTCGCCGTAGATGCGGCTGACGAGAGCATATGCAGCATCGATACCAGCACTAACGCCTGAGCTCGAAATGATGTTGCCGTCCTCCACCCACCTAGCCTTGGGTACCCAATTCACGTTAGGACCCTGCGCAGACGCCCACGCCCATGAGAACTTATTAGTCGTTGCCTTCTTGCCGTCGAGAATGCCGGCACGCGAGAGGAGGGTGGCGCCAGTGCATATGGACAGGATGTATTTGACGTTGGGGTACATTTCCTTGATGAAGGCGATTTCCTCGCTGACGTTGCTGCGAGTACCGCCGCCGCCGGGGACGATGAGGACTTCGATATCACCGAGATCAGTGGGTGGCATGGGCATGGGCGGCGTCGAGCCATGGTCCTGACGAGCGCCAAGACGAATGGCACGCTTTGCAATGGCATGACCACCTGCACCGTCGTCGCCGTCAGCGGGCTTGTAATTAGGTGTCTTGGCCTTGGCGAGATACTGCTGGAAAGTGGTCGTTGGCACGACCAGCTCCTCGAAACCGCCGGCCATTCCTGACATACCAGTCGTGACAGGCGCCATGGTTCTGCTGAGTACACTAAGGTACATAGTTGTAGAATTCCTGTAATACATCGCTAGGTTGTTGAGTACGTCCATGGGGCCGAAGACATCCAGAGCCTGGAAATGTGGGAAGAGGAGCAGACCCCAGTGAGTGGGGAGTGTTGTAGTGTTGGAGAATGGCGGTAATGTAGGTTTTGCTAGAGCAGTGGGTATCGCTGCGAGCAGCGGTGCTACGCTAGAAAGGCGCATAGTTGAGGTTGTCGTGGTATTGTCTTTGTGTGCTGTAAATGCCGTGTTCTTGAAAATGGTGTCTGTTGAAGTTTCTCGCAAGTAAGTTTGAAAGAAAGAGGCGAGGTATGTAGAGCTATCAGATATTGAAGTGTAGAAGTCCTGCGTCTATGATGTGAATGGCATTGTGGACACACAACCTCTTTTATACTCTTACCTAGTACCAAAAAAATCTTACCTCATCGTCCAATCTCCACCGCAAAGAATTAGCTCCACCCTCAAGCGTGAATTTAATATGTGTCGCAGGATTTATTGGCGTTGGCAGGCTCGCTACAGCTCTACGCCGCAAATGCTCGACTGGGAGGGCGTGTCAAGTGACCTGAATCAAACGACAAGGACTTTGGTAAGCAAGGGTATTGGGCCTCGTTGTGCGACACGCGTGTGTGTTTCATTCCTGTCAACCTCAATTCAATAGGGCGTAAAATGCGCCATACGATGAGAACGTTTGAGCGACTTCTGGTTAATTTTGTAAAGAACAGCCTGGAGGCTGCTTCATGCGGAGACCCTGTAATGATTCTTCCTGGAAACCGGTCGGTATCTGACCAAATAGATGGAGCCAAGGGCTCGATAGTGGACAGTATATTAAACGCCGTGTGGGGTTCGCGTGGGTTATGCGGCCGGCGCAGATGGGAGTGCTTTCATTGGCGTGTTGCGAGATGTTTCCCAAGGCGTGCACAAAACGCATGCAGCGATGTTGGACGACGATCCCGCACCATGCAGCATGCACCGTGTATGGACAGCATCGTGCTCTCCTGCGTTTGAGCATGTTGTCGCGTAAACCCGACTAGCACGTGGTCTTGATTGGACACTGCTCAGCTTCGGTTCCTGGAACGGTTGGACCTCGAAGTTTGGTGGGCGCGGTGCATCTGATGCTATCCGACGGGAAGGGACGAGGAGACAAATGCCATGACATTGTCCTCGCAGACTCGGAGCGACATTCGGCTGCTTGTGCGAAAGGATACTCTGGTTGCACATGATGCGCGTGTTAGACGCGTAGCTGGGTATATTCGTCAGCGAGTAGAATCGCGCCAAGCAGAGCTGTGCCATGCGGAGATGCTCTGTACACAATATGTGCTAGAGATCCTTCCTACAAGAAAGACGCGACGTTGTGAGACGTGAAAGCAACAGAAGACAGTGTATCAACTGTAGGTATCCCGTCGCGCAGTGGTGGAGACGGAAAAGCAGCGCCAAGCGGTTCCTGGCGATGACTTCATCGCTCCGGATCTAGAGCTTTTCACTGCGCTGTCCGCTTCTGCCTGCGCAAACTGCATTGTTTCCCATCTATTCGGGCCTCATGCATGCCACGGTACAAACTGCCTCGACAAGGTAGACGACACGAATTCTAGGCTCTGTTCGGCTCGCTGAGCCTGCAGCCCCGCCATGCCCTCCCGACGGCCTCCCATCGACACGCGCAAGTCGTCGACGCTGCACTACCAAACATTCCCCACTGCTCCCCCACGAACACGCGGACGCCCAATCGCCGCGTCACCTGACGGCGAGCATGGCAGCGGCGATGAGTCGGACGACCACAACCACGAATCGCCCCTGCCGACCGGGCAGCTGGTGGTGCTTGCCGTCATTGCGCTGGCCGAGCAGACGGCCCTCAACTCCATCAGCCCTTATCTGCCCGAGATGACCAAGAACTTTCCCGAGGTCAAGGAGGGCCAGACGGGGCTGTACGTGGGACTGATCGCGTCGTCGTTTGCGCTGGCGCAGTTCACGACCAACTTCTTCTGGGGCTGGCTGTCGGACAAGATCGGGCGCAAGCCCGTCATCATACTAGGCACATTCTTGACCATGTGCTGCTTCATGGCATTTGGCTTCTGTCGGACGCTGTGGCAGGCCGTCATGGTGCAGGCCATGATGGGTTTGGTAAACGGCAACTCTGGCGTCGTCTCAACATGCTTGGGCGAGATCACGGACCGCAGCAACCAGTCGCGAGCCTTCACCTACCTACCTGTAGTGTACGGCATCGGCGGTATCACTGGGCCTATTGTAGGCGGGCTGCTGGTCTTCTACAAGAACCCACTCGACAGCGGCAAACCCAACCCGTACCCCTACCTGCTGCCAAACCTCTTCTCCGCCCTCGTGCTGGGCATCGATCTGATAGTATGCATGTTTTTCCTCGAAGAGAGTCTGGACGAGGCAAAGCATTTGCCGCCTTTAGGCAAGCGGATCGGAAGTCTTTTCAGCTGGATGTGGCAGCTCACAAGCTCTCCACGGCCAACATACGTGCGCCGTCTGTTCGGCAAGCACAAGCACCAGAGTCACGGCAGCGATGATGCAGACGAGGAGGACGACGACGATAACGCGTCAGACGACTCTGGCGAATCGGCGCCCATGCTCTTCCCCCAGACCAATGGTGAGATGGTCTCGAAGAAGGAGATCCTGAATCGAGACACTATTCTCCTTCTGGTCACTTACTTCATCTTCCAGCTTGCGAACATCTCTTACAACTCGCTGTACCCCATTTTTGCTGAGGAGCTACCGCCAACAGGCCGCGGATTGAAGCCCGAAGCAGTTGGCTTATCTTTGTCCTTCGCTGGTGCTATTACAATCGTGTTTCAGGTTGGCATATTTGGACGACTCCGTGGGAGGATGGGCAACAAAGTGGCATACAGAGTCAGCCTAGCGCTGTTTGTTGCGGCTTTCATCCTGATGCCTTGGGTGGGCTACAAGAACAGTGATCCATACAAGGGCATTGGTAGCGGGGCTGGTTGGCTGTGGTTTGAGCTTGGCGTCATATTGGTGATCAAGACAATTGCAGGTGTAGGCGGTCTGACTGCAGCCTTGCTCTTAGTAAGACGCCCTGTGCAGATCGACTCTACTTTTACCATACTAATCGAGTCACAGATCACAAACTCAGCGCCGAACCACAACGTACTTGGTACCTTGAACGGCCTGGCTCAGACCCTCTCTGCGGCTGGTCGCGCAGCGGGTCCGTTCATCTCAGGCTCACTGTTCACGGCAGCGACCAAGATTCAACCAAAGGGCGAAGCGCTGCCGTTTGGCATATTTGCAGGCATATCCTTATTGGGCTTCTTCATGAGCTTCGGCATTCGCGGTGCAGGTCTTGAGGACGACGACTGGAGCGATGAGAGCGAAGACGAGGACGATGAGGAAGAGGACGCTGGCGAAAGCTCAAATGAGCGCACTGGTCCTGTACGAAAGTAGACTTTGCACAGCGCGTGGTGTCAAAGGTTTCTTTGTGTTTGTAAACTTCGGCATGGCATGACTGGGTCTGATCAAAGCGCGGCGTCGCTGTATCTTCGGTAGACGGCGGTGTAGAACACTATGAGACTGCGCGAGCTCACGCTAGTCTCCTCAAATGTACATGATATTTCGGCCGGTAATTCTGGTATAGAGCCGTACAAAACAAATAACAGATCTCGATCTAGATCAGCCTCATCGTCTCGTCCGACCTGACAAGTCCCTACTGCATCCTGTGCATGCATGCATGAATGCGCTCCTACAACAACATGTTGCCAGCGCCACCATTCAATCGCAAGAACCGAGATTAGCGGGCGTAACCAAGATGCGCTAACGAGACAATGGGCATTCAGCGTCGGGAAGGAGCCGTGCTAGCATCAGCACTACCCAGACACCGGCGCCGGGCCTTTTCTATGCAATGCTGATTCGGAAGTGCTATATTTGCTTACGCAAGGCATGATCAGGCCCTCCGCACTGTCACTACTGTGGAGAAAAGGATCCGCCGAGCAGGCTCAAGCTTCGAAATGGGGGCGATAACGACTTCGAAACAACCCGCCCTCCCAAGGAACGAAATCCTCAGCGGAACTGCAAGAGATCTCGTGAGCTACACATAGCTTGCTGCGTGCATATCTATGCATCAGTAGTCTTCCTATGTTATCGCGCGAGGCTGGCTGAGCTGCGGTACCAAGCCACAAAGCTGAGCGGTCGCGGTTCCGACGGACGGCCCGTGAAGGAGGCTACCCAGCCATAAGCTGAACTTCACCCTTTTCCTCCCCACCATACCCCAGCGGACGGCTTGGCCCTGCACGTGTCAATCCAGCCTGCTCGATTGGCAACGAAGACCGTGGTTCTGGATCATCGCGAACCCCAATCCGTCATGTCCAGCACTCAGCCCCAGAACGTCTGCAGATGTTGGCGCAAAGCTTCGCTCAGCTTAGCACTCAGCCGCCTTTAGTAATTGGGTGCAGCACAGACTGTGCAACAGCCACAATGGAATGCAATTGGCCCCAGGCTGGCGAGGGTGCGCTTGTGCTCCAAAAGACATGGGTCCAGCCCTAAAAAAGGACTCGCTGTGGGCCGTGGGGACGATGCTGCTCGCATGGTACTGCGTCTTAAATTGCGGGACGCCGCCGCTGTGCTGATGTTCACCAGTGTCGTTGGCAGTGTCGACGTTCTCAGTGTTGGTAGTCTACCTGGTCCACTAATTGCTAGTGAGTCTGAGTATTCAAGATGGGTCTCAAGTTCCACGGTCACAAGGTATGCTGCAACGAACCAAACCTATCCACTTCAGAGGGACGTCGAAACTGACTGTGATCAGCGCGATGTGTACGCCACCACATTTCGATCTGCACGCCTTCGAAACTAACTTGCAACAGCGACAAAGAGAAGCATTTGAAGCGTATGCACCAGACCACACCGTGGATCGAATCACCACTTGTCGGCGCAGACTCAAATTCTCTGGTGTTCTCGCAGCGTCACGAAGCAAACAGCATTGAACTATTCTTCGATCTCTTCTTCGTCGCCAATCTCGCAACGTTCACCGCATATCACTCGATCACCGACGGCGATTACCTCCTGGGATACGTGGGTTTCTTCGGCATTCTATGGTCGACATGGTTCCAGATCACACTCCACGATGTACGCTTCGCTCGAGATTCGCTCTATGAGCGTGTTTGCAAGACGGTTCAATTTATTTGCTTCGTGGGATTGGCACTCGTGGGTTCGCAATTTAACCCTGCGAGTCCCAAGGGAGACAACATCGTAAGTGGAAATCACATAAGAGTGTTGGGGCTACGGCTGACAACTGGCAGAACTTCAGAATCCTGTGCTACACTCTGGTGATTTGCAGAGGGTTGTTGGCCATCCAGTATCTGGTCGTGCTTGTAAGAACAATAATCGATTCTTCGAAGATCTCTAGCTCACGTCGATAGTTCTTCACATGGCGAGCAAAGTACGCCAAGCTCTACCTCCCCTTGGGCCTGATGTTCCTGATCTACGCCGTCGCCATGGGTGCCTTTGCCGCCATGACTCCGGCATTCCAAGGCGAGAAGAAGGATCATAGACTTGTGTACCTGGTCTGGTACGTGGTGGCTGGGCTTGAAGCCATCGCTGCAATCACCATTTCTTGCTGCTGGCGCATGTTGAGCTTCAAGAAGACGCATTTGATGGAGCGTATGAGTCTGCTCACCATCATCGTCATCGGTGAGGGCGCAATTGGTGTAACGAAGACTGTCAGCAGGCTTATGGGGAAACATGGTCTTGACGTTGAGGGATGTTTCCTCGTCATGTGCATCATTATCATTCTGGTATGTCAACTTGTTCCCGAGTACGTGTTGCATGAACTGACGCTTTTGCTCACAGGTATTCATCTGGGCTCTATACTTTGATAATTTTCCCCACGGGCATTACGGAACCATCCGGCAGCAGATCTGGTCACTGATGCATTTCCCTTTCCAGCTCGCCATTGTTGGTGTCGTTGAAGGCTCGCAGCAGCTTGCTCTGGCCCGTTACACCATCAAGAACGCCCACAAGGTCGAGCAGAGCATTATGAAATACTGCGAAAAGGAGATGCTTGATGGCGCAAAGCTCCGCGACAAGCTCATGACTCTGCTGGCATACTTTGAGCTCGACACTAAGAAGGAAACAACAACATTCTATAAAGAATCTCTGCAAGCCATCTACAATATCGGCAACGAGACCGACATCTGTGCACCAGGAAAGGCCGCAGGGTACGAAGAGAACGGCTGGCCCATGGGGTTCGTCAACGTCAGCGCTTCCATTTCGAACGGCATCTATGTCGGTCTCGGCATGAAGATCCCTACCAAGAAGCTCGACGAGTTCGAGCCTATCGAGATTGCCTACAAAGCCTGGGAGCTTGTCTACATGTACTACTGGAGCTGCTTCTGCGTATTGATCTTGTGCTTGATCATCTTCCTCTTCCTCATCCGCCGCCACAAGGCCGATCTCTTCGACTACACCTCCGTCATCAGCCGAACCATTGTCCTCGGTGTCAGTGGCGCGCTACTCGGTCTCTGGGCGAAGAAGGAGGCACTCTACGAAGCCCTCGCTACCCCGATGCTTCTTCCCATCTGTGTCATTCTCATGTTCCTAATCATGGTATCCGACAAGCTCAGCTCCATATTCTGTAACTGGCGCCTCAAAAAGAGCGGACAACCCTACGCGCTGGAAGTCGAAGAACACGAGCACGGCCACGGTGGTGGACACGAGGCACATGGTCATGGCGAGGTCCACGAGACTGAACCACTCCATGGACACGGCCACCACGATTCGGTGAATCTCGAGGATGCACGCAAGTCGGCGCACTACAGCGTGCACACTGGGTACACCGATGCCGCGCCCTTTACTACCATTAACACAGAGTACAAAGGCCAACACGACTATTCGGTGGAAGCGCTCGCCAGTCCGCCACTCACCAGTCCACCGCTGATGAGCCCACCGCTGATGAGCCCCGACCCGTCCACACCAGGAATGGGTCAGAAGCCACAAGGCCCAGGAGGATATATGCCTGTGAGCAGCGGTCAGAACTACGGCGCGTAGAAGCTTTCTCGACGATGATGATACTTTGTTTCAGCGTACATATATTATTCTTTAGCGAGGCGTTTGATTTTGGCGAGGCTCTTTGCCATCCACGATATCCAGATCAGACTGATAAGGCGACTTACATGATTGCTTTTTTAGTAGCATATATAATCCAAATCTTCAACACAAACAAAGAATCTCGGCATCGCGTTACGTGTGCCGACTGCTATGTCATGCGGACACCACTGACCGTGACGCCTGCAACATCAACATAGATATGCGCTAGGGTAGTGAGTGAAAGGCGGACCCAGAAAAGTGGGGCTCCTTCTGTTTGGTCTTGTTCATCACCACCAACATGCGGCAACGACGACGACCGACGTCAGGTCAATCCGAAGCTGCCATCGTCTTCCAATCTTCTAAGTACTGCCGCCCGCCCATCCTCTCGAACGACCTCGGTATGCTGCAGCTGTTCTCTACCGCATGCAGCTGATACCTTCACTTCGATTCTGCTTCACTGCTCGATACTAGCGGTATTCTAGGCAGCGACGGGCCAGTTCGATCTTATACAGTATATCGAAGGTCTTATCGGCGCCTGCAAACGCACAGTCACGAGGTCGTCATCCTCGTGCGGGTGGATTGATCACCGGCATCACCTTCAGCATTGCGACGAGGCCGGAACACACTGATCGGAAGCAGCAGGCTGCTCGAGAGAATCAACAGCGGACGCCTACTGAGTTGCGCAGGCGCTTCGACCATCAACGACGACTCTGGCGTAGACCACCATGTCGGCAGCACTAGTTTCTCGACTCACGAGAGTGTTCTGGCTGCATCTCATCCTCGTTGCCACTGCACTCGCTACACCACAAATCGGCTATGTCAAAGGCATGGTCGGTGGCAAGCCATACCGAGTCCGAGATGATAGATGGCCCGCACTATTCACTGCAGACTATGGAGACTGCTCCGGTGAGAGCTTGATCAATGTCACTCGTTTCGATGCCGCCTACTACCGCGACAACATGACCGTCTTGTTCCACCTCGAAGGAGAGACAGCCTTGACAAGCGAAAATATCATGATGTCCATCGGTGTCTTCGCCTACGGCGAGAGTCGATTCGAGCTAACCTTCAACCCATGCAGTGCCAATATCCACAGGTAAGCTTGGGCAGTAGCACTGCGGAGTCGAGAAATGCTAACACGACCAGTGCTTGTCCCGTTCAGAGTGGAGTTTCAATCAATGCTGAAGGCATCATACCGGTCAACGAAGCTGATGTCTCGGGAATTCCAGACATAGCCCTGGCCATTCCCGATTTCGAAGGTCAGGCTATCTTGAGAATCTTTTCGAATTCCACACAAGCGGAGATCGGCTGTTTCGCTGCCTTGATCACCAACGGCAACACGTTCCGCCAGAAGTTGGGAGTCGGGATCGCCCTAGGAGTGTTCACCTTGGTTGCCATACTGTCCTCTTTCGCAACAGCCATTCATGGCGAGGACGTTGTTGAGATACGCAAGAACTACGCACATTCGGTCTCCGTCATGGTCGTCTTCGCCGTATGGCACCACATATATTTCAGCGGCGCTCTATCAATGAATTGGCCCAGCGTACTGGTCTCTTACTGGAGCAACTACGCGTGGACCGGTGGCATGATCTACTCCGAGCATATGCAGAACAGCATTAACGAATTCATCGGCTCGAACAGAGGCAACACTTCCCAGGTCGGCGCTGCAGGTACAGGCGTGGACAATCCCGATCTTGGTGGTGGATACGACATTCACGCGATATACGCGATCCACAAACGGATGGTCAGCGATGCAGTTGGCGGCTTCTCATACACTGGACAACCTGTAAAGCCTGGTCTTCCGCTCCCTGGCAACTTCTCTGGCTTCGCTGGGACACTTGCGCAAGAACGGATCCCGGCGTCAAACGCGTTCATGACGAGCCTTCTCTGGTTCCTGGTGCTGGTCCTTTTCATCATCGTCTCTGTTGTTGCCTTCAAACTCACCCTCGAGGCACTCAGCACCACAAAGATGATGAAGAGCAGTCGGCTGGCCTTCTTTCGGTTGCACTACCTTCGATACACAGCTGTTGCTATTCTGAGGGCCGCCTTCATTGGCTTCTTCATGCTGACCTTCGTTTCCATGTTCCAGCTGACATACCTCAAATCGCCTAAATCGATTGCGATAGCTTGCGCCGTCTTTCTGATGCTCGTCTTTGGTATTGGCACCGCCGCAGGTTTGGCTTGCTACTACAGGATCAGGAAAGGGAAGTATGGATGCGAAAGGGATACGCTGGTCATTGAGATGACCACAGCATGGAGAATCTTGCCTTGGCTGAAGCTGTACATACGCCACGAATCCCCCCCATCGGAGGACGAAAGTTACTCCGGCTCCATCCCTTGGTTGACAGTCCGATCGGCCACTGGAGACAAGTCACACCATGACGATGAAGAGTTCCTATTCTCTTTCGGCTGGCTCGCTTCTCGTTATCGTCGGACACGTTGGTGGTTCTTCGCGGTCTGGCTCGTTTACGAATTCATCAGGGCAGGCTTCATAGCTGGGGCATCCAGCCAGCCCCTTGCGCAAGTCTTTGGTCTCCTCGTGGTGGAGATTATTGCGTTCGTCGCCCTGATCTACCTACGGCCTTTCCAAGGTCAGCGCCTCAATAGCACACTGATGTACTCCCTCGGGTTCAGCAAAGTGGCCACCACAGCTCTTTCGGTGATTTTCGACGCAAGCTTCCAGCTGCCTCGTATTATAGCTACAGTCATTGGCGTTGTTATCATCGCCATTCAAGGCCTTCTAACAATCACCGTGATTGTCACAATCGTTATCGGAGCCAGGAAGAGCTATGTCTCTATCAGACCTAATCGAAAGACAATGATGCCCAGGAGGTTGCCGCTTCGCGAGAGATACCGTCGAAGAATTCACCGTTCACATCCTTCTCAGACCGAGCCACTACAACAAGTCTACAGCGGCTCGAACTTTAGCGTCAACCAAGTCAGGCGGGTTGCCAAGGTGGAAGACGAAGACCAAGAATTCTTGCAAGAGATTCGCAACGATGCTTCCACGTCGAAGCTGTCAATTCTCGGCAAAACAGAGGCCGAACGACCAACGCTGGGCATGATGGCGGCAAGTCATCAATCACAGGTCTCGCATACCGCGTTGCCTCCCGCAGCACGCTTACATCGTCCAAACTGGAATTCGCAAGAACTTGTAAGCCAGAGGAGCGGAGGACGGGCGCGGGCATTCAGTAACGCTACCACTTCTACCTCTCGCACTGTTGGAGGAGAGAATTTGGATAGGATGCCAGGACCTTCACATCGAACAGCCGCTCCAAGCCCGCCCCGTCAGAGCGGAGATGAGTCGAGGTCACTTCGTCGAATGGGAAGCAGGCCTAGCGTGTCCTCGCGGACGAGTTCGAGACCAGCTCTAGATTCAAGGATTAGCGAAGGAGACATTCCGCCTGTGCCAGCGATCAAAGGCTGAGAGCGGAAACGACGCGGATGAAGCGGAGCAGCGAGGCCCATCGAACAAGTTAAACGAACAAGGCGGCGAGTACAACAGCAGGAGTACAACTTGGCGGCAACATCATCCGAGGACATCCTCAAACAACAGAATTTGAACCATGCACAACGAAATAACGATACAATGTCGGTAATCATAGAACGATCCAGACACATGGCTGGCCTTGGCTGCGACAAGGAAATCAAGAACGTTATCTTGGGCACGGAAATTTCTCAAACAGCATTCACAGCGTCATCTCTTTCCCATGTCCTGTGGCGTGGTAACATATTTCCGAGGCTGCGGGATGACGTAGCGATTTGATCTATCTGGGTTGGATGCGGCATGATCACAAATGATCACGGCATGATTGAATTTGCAGCATGATGTAGCAAGTACATGCGATAGATGATCAGACAATGGAAAAGATTATGTGCAATGAAGACAAGCGGGAGATGCAACGGATGAAGTGCGATTAGAACCATGGTGCATGCCGCCGTTGCCAGACGGCGTGGAACAAGTGCTCAAGCCACAGCTACCAAAAACACAACGGTGACGGGAGCGCTAAGCAGGGCAGGGCAGCGTGCTCAGTGAAACGGGCCCTTTCATCTCTGGTGAGCTCAACATTCTGGCAGCAACGGCAATAGGCGATGAAATTATGATGGCATATTGCGCCTACAGCCGCCCCTGGGTGGTGAGACATTGGCTGCCCTGTTTCTGTCCAGCATCGAGATTCCAGACCGAATCGAGGACCCCTGCAAGATTGTGGCGTCACAATGTCGAACAATCAAAATTCCGCATGACACGAAAAACGGTGAAGTGATCAGCCATCCAGACTCTTTGAGCGGGCGGTCCAGCCACAGCTACGTCAGTAGGAAGGAGGAGGAATGGCTGGCGCCCGCATCGGGATTTGGCGATGCATCAGCGCCGTGCGAAAGAGGCTGCAGCAGCTGCACGAAACGTGCCATGGAGCGGAGAAGGAGGTGCGTACCGCGTCACAATTCGCTACGGGTTGTCTCGACGCGCAACATGTTGACAAGAAGCTGGACGATCAGCGCACTGTCGCGGACTGGTGTGTGCTTATCAACGTGTATTCTGCGGCAGACTTGCCCGTCGCGCTCAGCGTCCACCACGTGCATCTGACATTTTGCTCGATGTCGCGATCGCAAACCCTCTTTCCGATGCCTCCAGCCACATGGGAATGTCGATTATTCCTGCTTCAGTCGCCCATGACCTCACACTAGCATGCGTGCTGTGGCGCAACGCCATGGATCAGGCCTGTTGGCGCATCCTGGATACGGCAATGCTGGGCAGATCGCTCCCGCATTGGGACGCATGTTGACGCTGGACAAGCAGGTTTTGGGAGTGGGCTGTTTGCGGGTCATCACGAGAGATTGCTGCGAAAATTGGCGGGTGCAAGGGCGCGTGCGTAGATTATGTGTGTGTATAGTGTACAGGCAAGGGCAGGGCAAGGCAAAAAGCGTTTGCGTTTTTTTCTGACGTCACGCGGCATGGAGGGAGGTAGGTGCGTGATGGGATATAAGTGGCGGTCGGCCCTGTTGTGAGGGAGGGTGCATTCCACAGATAAACACACTACCTCTCTTCTACTTCCCACTTTCTCCTCACAACAAGAAGTGATCGAGAATCCCGAACCACATCTATCAATACAATACAACCACACAAGCACAAACACCAAACACCAAACACAACCGCAACCATGGGTGCCGTCGTCTCTTGCGTACGTCCCTCTCACTCATCCACCACCTTATCTCACCCAGTCGCAACGTCGTACTAACAAATCAAACAGATCCAGTCCATCTTCAGGACAATCGGTAACTGCATCATGGCCATTGTCAACGCCATCGCAGCCGGCATCAAGGCCATCATCAACGCCATCGTCAGCCTCTTCGGCATCATCATCAGCTGCCTCACCTGCGGCAAGGGCGGAGGCAGGAGGAGAACTACGCATACGAGCCGAGTCTAGTGCGGTCCCGCCTAGGATGGGTGGGGCGTACGTGTGAGGCTTGGTGATGTGTATGTGTGTGGAGTGAGAGGAGGATGAGGATACCCAGTTTGCGCGCGAGTGAGGGGCAGTAATTCGGTTTTCTTTGTTTCGAGGTGGATGGAGAGAAGGGTGGATTGACATGAGCATGAATGGTTATGGATGCATGGCGATGAGAAGCGCATAGATACCCCCAGCGTTGAATGGAGTAACATTCTAATCTGCTTGACTTGTTTGTTCTATGGTTGCGCTCGTGATGTTGGTGCGTGTTTAATTTGTTGGATTCGATTGATGGTTATCGCATTTTCGAGGTATGTTTTCTTCTGAAGATGGAGTGCATTGACAGCTGATCGAGTATAGGTTACGACACGAGCCACCAAGCACGAAGAGCTGGTGTCTCTGAGTGAGCAAAGCTACGTGAAAACAGATGCATACGTCCAGAAAGATCCGTCAAACCCGTTGATCGCATTCACATACCTTGTGCACAGTACAAATGAGCTCCGCCGCCTCATAACGTCACGTGATATACCAACAAACTTCATCGATACCACACCGATCTTTCCACGAATCTTCGACCGCTTCCCAACTTCAAATCCTCCACATCCTTTCACACACATGAAATACTAGGCTTCTTTATGGTTCCTTCACCGAGGTGCGCAATTGTGCTTAACACGAGACCGCCCTTTTACGGAGATATATTCGCAGAAAGATGGGCTGGATCTGAGCAGGAACAAATCCGATGTTGAAGTCGAGGAGCCATATAAAACTTCGCATCTCGACGGCGTCCTACATGCGCCATGTATGTACACTTCGTCCTCCACGAGATAGCCTTGCTCCGCCCCAAAGCCTCCTGCAGGTCTAGCTCCTAAACGCCCTGGCTGCGCCCATGGAGATTCTGCATAGACTACCACTCCACTTCCAGACTTTTTGGCACTTCTCTCGAATTCTGCACAAACAGTATGGAACCGCTCACTCGCTTGACAAAAATCTCCATCATCGTAAGCTGGATTATGGTGGGGCTGGCTTGCATTTCCACCAGCGCGCAACTCATGTGGCTGCGCATCATGAAGAAGAGACTGGAAGCCGCGGATATATGCGTGTTGCTTGCGTTTGTGGTTGGGGTTGTCCTTGTGGCGCAGACTACTTGGGCGATGTTGGACGAAGGCAGTGCACGGCACCAATGGGATATTTCACAGCAGAATGTTGCCGCCATCGCAAAGGTAAGTAAACGTGTTAATCCTGGGATTGGCCTCACTAATGGTATAGTCTCTCATCATCAACGAGGCCCTATGGTCAATTTGTGGCGCTCTGGTACGTGTCTCTGGTTGCTGTCTCTTGCGGGTCGTCTTGGCCGTCCTTGAGTCAACCAAGGGTCTCCATGTGGTAGCCACAGTACTACTTTACCTTTGCATATTCCATGGATTGGCGTCGGTGTTGGAGATCTGCTTGATATGCCGTCCGATAGCCCGGCAATGGGATTCTCAGGTTGAAGGACTTTGTGGCGATCAGATCACATCCTTCATCGCGTTAGAAAGCATAGGGTTGGCGCTGGATGTTGCGATCCTCCTGGCACCGTTGAAGCCAATGCTTCGAATGGAAATCAATAAGAAGAAAACATGGGGCATGATAGCCTTGTTTGAAGCAGGCGCTGTGTAGGTGATGTCTGATTCCATGACTTGCAGCACTGACTTCTAGATAGATTACTCGTCGTGACGGCGCTCCGGTTGAACGCCCTCCATCTCGCCGCTTCTGAGGATTACACATACTCCAAGAGCTATCTAGGGCTTCTCTCGTCTATCGGCAGTATGCTCGGGGTCATGATCTGTAATATTGTAGCTGTTCGAGGCATCTTGAGACTTGTAAGGCAACGGAACAAAAGGAACAAAGCTGACAGGTTGGCTACTCATAGGCGAATCATAATCAGAAAATAGTTGCATCATAAGGCGGCGCGCGTCAGTCTAGGGAAAGTCCCCGAGTGTCTCACGCAATCAGCTCGATGTTAGACATGAGTAGATAAGGACAAGCAGCGATTGGATTTTTCGATCTTCACCGCCGCGCCTGCTTCCCAATGGCCTGTCGTGCCGAGTTACAGAATAGCTCGCATGGTGGATCGTCATAATGGGTAGGTAGCACAGATTGCTCGCTCATGGCCTCGTCCGTGACTGAAACTTATGAAGTCGGCATCGATCTGCGACGATCAGTGTCTGAGAGGTCTCCATGGTGGAAATGAGCGGAGACGAAGCTCATGTCGGCGCAACGACTTGATCACTGAAGGTGTCCGTTTACCTCATGGTGTGAAAGGATGTAAGCTCGTACCAAGGCGGCTACTGACCATAATTGTGAAACCTGCGGAACCAAATGTTTGCTACTTGAGCTCGCATTCACAATGTACACTTGCTTGACGTACGTCCTCCTCGTGTTCTACTCTACCTCTTGCCAAAGTCGAAAATCGAACACCATGGCGGGAAGCAATCTATATCTTATGTACATACAAGAAAGATACGAGTCGACTACTCTTTTGGGTGATCAACACTTTGAACGGCATCTTCAAGTCAGGGGCCAACGCAGATGAGACAAAAGGGTTATCCCTAACACCACAGGACGAAGCACGGTCGCTGAGCTTGTCGACATGTCGAAGCTGGTCGCAGGATATCTAAACCCCATACCATCCACTGTCTTCACATTGTTCTAGGCTGTCATCAGAGCACGCTCGATAGTTTATGCTGCCTTCTAGCAGATGATGAATGACAAGCCTAATCTAGAAATGGAGCGAAGCAATACCACGCATAAGCACTTCATCGATGCGCCGAGCGAGGCATTCCATGCACTTGGTGGTGGTTCTTCGGAAGCTAGTCGCCATTCAACTACCGAAACGAACGAGAGAAAAGAAGAAGATATCTTCGAAAATAGATTCGCTGCTTTGAGCCTGGGTAAAGAGACTGTCGAGGAAGCTGATGATTCCTCAGAAGAAGAGGTGGCGCCCCGAAAACAGAAGATTCAGAAGAAGCGGACTGGCAGAGGCAAGAAAGTAAAGAAGGGCAAGAGGCCTAGAGGAAAATCAGCTCCGAGTCCAGCTGAAGATTCGACCATGGCCAATGTTCCGATCGAGAGCTATCGTATCATCGAGGACAAAGACGGTCTTGTGTCTGAGTGTCTTATGGCTGTCTACGCTGTATTATGGGAGTGGATGGATCTATGGTCACCGACTCAAGACGTCTGGCGCGAGGTCGCGTACGACGGGCTCAATGGTGCCGTTGCTTCGACCGGGAAGTCAAGAGGAATTGGCAGGGGGTGTTGTCGTCGATTGACGTGCTGAAGCAGATTGTTGAGAAGGAGTCCGAGGCGCAACAGGGACCGCATGGATATATGGCGCACGTCGATACTCTCCAGGACATGAAGAGGGACCTCATCAACTGGCTGGACGAATCAAAATATAAGTTCGGACTCACCACGATTTCGATTCCTGCGTCGCGGTTCTCAAGGACAGATGCGAAAATGCGGCCGGCGGTGGTCATGAACGTCATGATCGAGGAGGGGGAGGGGGCTTTTAAGGGGTGGAGAGTAAGGGTAAAGGTTTGTATTTGCCGGGGTCATTTGAGGTCGGGGTAAGGAAGGGATTCGGTGGGGATTTAGCAGTGCTCGGTGATGTGAGTGGCGAGAGGGGGTGATGAAGAGGTTTGTGTGTATGGCTGATTGTTAGAGCGAGTGCTTCGCAAGTGAATGGGAGGACTTGTTACTGTGAATCTAGTAGTGAGATACTGTAGGGACTGACTATGATCAAGTGTGGACTAGGCTGGAGGAGGTCATGTACAGCTACATTCTTCCGCTGGTGGAGAAATAGGTGAGCTTGGGCTAATAAGATCCAGGGATATTGTTAAATTGGTGATTCTGTCTCTGCCCTTATGGCTAGATGATAAAGTGGAAGAAAGCAAAGGGTATTGGTACAACAATCATCTCCAAGCACCCATCTCCTCACCTCCTCACCACAAAGTTCATACTCCTCAACACCAAACTCCACTCCCCAACCTCCTCAAAACCGACTCCGTCGCATTTCAAGCACCCGATCATATCGATCCTGCAGCTCCTGCCTCATTTGACATTGACTGCGCCTCCAGCCCCTAACCGTCGTCCCATTGTGACCAAGCAGCGAGGTCATTCTTGCCAAGTATGCTTGTTGTTCTAACATGCATTAGTGTCATTCGACAAGTTATCAGCTAGAAGAATCAATCAGCTTACTCCTGCCAAGTTTGTGTATGCACGCTCGCAGCCTCGGCCACGCGAGGCCAGTGATGAAGCAGGTAATCGCTGTGAGTACACTAAGCAGCGCAAAAATGGCTTTCTTTGGACCAGCCACGTGTGATTGATGGAGGCTGGGGTGTTTGCGTTGCAGATATTGGCTCGGGTAAGGGCGCCGCAATGGCGAAGATGAAGCAAGATGAAGATGTGAGTATAGAAGTGATTGGACGCATGCTTAATGTGGCGCGAGGGAAATGATTGGCTTAGCGTGGAGTATGATGCCAAGAATTATGGGTCTCTGTAATACTGATCGAGCATGTCTGTTAGGTGGGGAGCGGTGTCGACCTTGAACCACCGGTGTCAATGAAGCACCGGTAGTGTGGCTGTGTCTCGGACAGGATCCATCGAGGGGTCCAAAACTGAGTGCATAGCCCTCTCCGGTGAAGCACAGCCTTGACCGAAGCCTTGAACGAAGCGACCTATCGCTGGAGCAATCAAACGTCAGAAAGGATTGGACTTTTCCTTAATAGGATATCCGAGTAAGATTTTAGCATAGTCTGCGTGCTTCGCCCCATTTCATGCTGATTTTCGACGTCAATCGCTGCTGCCTTGGACGTGGTTTCTTGAGACAATCGATTCGAAAACTACTGAACGACCCCTGTACAGATTCTAATTATTTAGCTGTCCCTTCGAAAACCAATCCTGACTAGACATTAGAACAACATATAGCACGTGGCAGCGTAGTAGCGTGCCATCAACACCCATTATGTCATGGGGAGTAGGCTACGAACGACGATGAAGGCTCGACAAAGCCGTACTTCATGACAAAGTCTGCCCATGTACATCTTCCTAAGGATCAGCTCTGCAGTAGTATCAGCAGCCCCATTGTATACATGTACCTAATGCCCGGGGATCGGCCAAAGTGTAGAGTAAGATGAGGCGTACAGAATAGCAGTTAGGTGATGTTGAGCGACCAGCAGCCAACACCCAGCAGCCAACAACCCATACATTCCTAGAGAAAAACCCCCAGGTTCCCCTCCCTGCCTCCGGCGAGCAGAGGCCTCCGCGCAGAATAATAAGAGGCCGTAAGCAGAAACCAAGGGTGTGCAGATAGAAAATCTTAACTTTACACCTTGATTACACATACTACAGATTTTGAATAAAAGCAAGATTAGCAGGAGGTTGTAGAGGCAGTCTTGGCGATGCCTCTGGTACTAAGCTTGATGTGTGCAGCCTAAGCAAAAGGGCACTTGGAGTATTCTGTGAAAATGATAGATGGATGCGAATGTCTCGCGCGATGACTCGAAAGTAGCTGATTGCAACATCTAGCGGCACGTTGAACATACATTGCTGCGGAGCGATTATGTTTCTTGACTGTTGGTGGCGTCAAGCTCGTCATCTATGCCAGGCATCTAAATGCTAGCCTAGTCTTCTCATCTTAGCCAATCTTCTCCTCTCTCTTAGTTCAATGTGGAAATATGCAAATGATAGTTTCGATATATTGAACACTCTTTTACCTCCCCCTCAGACACCACTTCACCCCTTGTTACCTCAGCAACTATGCTGTCCGAAACAGCACGACCAAATCCCACGTGAACGTGGCTCTGAAAGATATAAACGCCATAGTCGATGCTTTCAAAAGCACAGCTCGACAGTTACCCGACGCCGTTGGTATGCCCAAGACCCAGAACCCAAGGTAAACAAACGCCTCTGAAATGCAAAGCAAAGCAAGCTTTGTGTATCGTACATATACAGCCTCCTGTTCGGCCCCAAAAACCATGGCAACGTCAGCCGCGTTGTTGCTTGTCAGCGTCAATCCGCCGGCTCGACACTCGCACTCGTCCTGCCATTCTCCGACTTGTTCCCCATGCTCAACTTGATCTTCTTCTTCTTCCTCTCTTCACCTCCCTCATCTCCATCGTCGCGATCGCGCTTGCCGTCGCTGCGTTCGCTCATTTCGCTCGCCCGCCGCTCCATATCTGGTCTGCCCGTCTTGAGCTTGACTTTGAGCGAGCCGCCCGAGCTTGTGCGGTCGCGGTCTGCTTTCTTGATGTACGAGCTCTTCTTTTTCATCTTCTTGCGCTCCGGAGTGTCGTCTGCGCCGAGCTCGTCGGCATCGTCGTCTTGTATGATCTTCTTGACGGGTGAGATGCCCTTGCCGTTCTTAGATGGCCGCACGGGTGCGGACGATAGGCCGTCTTGTGAGCCGGGGACTGGCGTGCCCATGCGGCTGCCGAGTGGTGTGTTGCCAATACCTGAGCCTGAGCCATTCTGCCCTGTGAGCTTCGCCATTGCGTTCCGTGAGCTTTGCCGGCCACTTATGCCGAGGCATTTCTCGAGATGCTGCGCAAACCGCGTGATGAGCAGACTGCGCTTGCAGTTCGGACACGTGTGCCACGGGATGTAGCTCGCGGGCTTGCCACCGGTGTTCAGCTTGATCTCTTTCTCGCCACCAGCCATGTCTGTGTCTTGCGAGCCGGGTGTGCCCACGCTCTCCTTTTCCTGGTTCTTCTGCTGCTGCTTGATGAGCTCGCGCTCCTTCTTGCTCTTGGCCATATCAGTTGGGAATGGGTTGCCGTATACATCGTGGCCTGACCGTTGCACCCACGGGTACAGCATGCAGTACTCCTTAGTGAGGTCTGGGTTCTGCATGCCCTTGCCCATGATGGGGTGCATCAGCCGGGGCAGCTTGCAGTGCGGACATATTATCTCGGGGGTCGTCTTGAGCGGGTTCCCCTTGAGGAAGACGGTGCCGTTCTCGTACTTGGCGGCGGGCGTGTCGGCGACGGGTATGGTCGCGGAGGCGGTGCCGCTGGGGTTCTGTTTCTGCGACTGCGGTTCGAGGTTGGCGAGGGCGAGCGACTCGGCCTGTGTTGCGGCCGACTGCATGCGCAGGATCTTTTCCGAGCGGTGGCACGAGATGACGGTGCGGGCGATGATGGTGTCGAGCAGGTCGTCGAGGATATCTGATGTCTGTCCGCACAAGATTAGCCTTGCCGTCGCATGATGCTCGTTGCACGCGCAGCCTCACCAGCTCGACCAGCGCGTCTGACGGCAGTTGGACAGCTGCATCGACGCCGACGCCGCCGCCTTCGCCGTGATCGTCGGCGGGCCGGTCCTCAGACATGGCTGCAGTCTCGCAAAGTCAGCCGTCTCTTCTCGTCGTGTTCCTGGCAGAATGGCAACTTGCTGAGACGGCCACTGCGAGACACTGGCGTAATTTCGGGACACATCCTTGCACGGTCCCGTTAGCGGGACGCAACATCCCTGCTAGCTCAACCCTACGCTACCCCACACCAGCTCCATCCGATCTGGTGGAGCTGCAGTTCAGCACCTGTTCTTCAAGTCGCGACAGAATAGAGCCAGACTTCAGTATTTGGGTATCATAATGTCATGTATCAAACTATCTCCCACGTCGCCAGCCTGCCAATGGTGCTGCCAGCTGGTCTTACAATGCACATGCGATCTGACTGCTGCATGCCTTGTCTTACTCCCTCATTGGCCAGGACTCGGTGCAGACTCAGGTTCGCAATCGCCGTTGGCATGCCTTCAGCGAGGTTGAAATTGCCCGTCGTGACAAACCCGATCAGATCCTCCTCAGCGGGTACTACGGGGTAACCATCTTCCCCAGCCTTTGGGGGCTCATTTGTCTGCATGCGCGGCTCGATCAAGCTCCTCGCAAGTTCCCGTCGCTTGACATGTTCTGGAGCATCGCTAGAATAGCTGTTGTGCTGCTTTCTAGGTTGACGCTTCTCGCCTATCTTCGGCATTAGTGACAACCACTTCTCTCGCAGCTCGTCGTTGGTGGGCAGTCTGTATATCCTGGCACAGTCCGTCGGCACGCCTCGCTGCACCATGGAGATCTTCGCGGCAAACACATACGGCTGCCTGAGATGCTCTGTGGCAGAAGCTGCTCCTTCAACAGCATGTTTGGCCAGCTGGGAATCTAGCTGCAGACATGGCAAGTCTCCTTTCACAGTACCTTGCTCAGCCGGACCCTCTGAAGCTGGGGTTAAGAACAGTCTTTCCCAGTCACAGGCCCAGGGACAGCCAAGCTCACCCATCTCTCCGTTGCCCAGATCGATAGAAGAGCACTCAATCCGCTTCCCCTTTGGCCGCTTAGTCCACTCGTGCTTCCTTGCCTCTCGCTCTCGAAGCTCCCATGCCCAGCCCGCTTCGGTGCCTGGGTGATCAAAAGGAAAGAGCGGCACGGAGCGCTCGTAGTTGACTTGGCGTCGTTCTTTCAGCCCCCCAAATCGTGGAAGACCACCAGTAGACAAGGGGTAGCGCGATATGCCTCGCCATATGGCTGGCACGCACTTCCACGGCAAAAGCACTGTCCACGTCTTGTGCTCCCGTGAGACATACAGCAGCATAGGTATGCACGGGTCGGTATCTTTGGGCTCTGGCGCTTCACCCAGTGTGCACTCGCTTTTTCGTCGGTTGATAGACTTCTGCGATGGCATGGATCGTTGTGCGGCCAGGCGAGTATTTCGATCGAACAAGGACGACGAATCTTGTGAGTCATCAAGAGGCCACTGTGCCAGCATGTCCATCAGTAAGTTTTGTGACTGTTCATCCTGCTGTAACGGTGTGGTTTTGGGTGGATCGCAGAAACGGGGATCCGCAATGTTGAAACCTAGCACCGCTCCCGACGGGAGAGAACCAACATCTGTGACGGGTGCCAGCTTCGGCCAGATAGATTGCGGCGCATCATCCACAATGTTATCACCCGGACTCGGTGAGAGGATAGAACACAATGTCTCTGCTGCTGCAGGACCCATGATCTCGATAGAGCCCACCTCGAAGCGAAGATCCTCCACGATCACACCCGGCCTCTGAACCTTGGAGATCCTTATGACTTCGTTCCAGAGCTGGAGGAACGCACTCGGGTGCACTCGAATGAAGACCTTCCTCTTCGTACTACCCGCCCCAGACACACACCACAAGACGGCAACTCGAGCAATCGGTCTTGCAGGCTTTCTTTCTCTCTCGCAGAGCCAGCCTTCCCATGCTCGTGTGCCGTGCCTCCACTTCTTGGCTCGTCCTTTGTCTGACCACGGATCTTCTTTGGCATCTGCAGCAAAGTGCAGCCCTTTGAGCATGCCCACAATGCTAGCCTCGACACCCTCAACACTGATGGTGGACATGTAGCTTGTGTCCCACGCGACTGCCCCGCGCTGGCTCACAGCTCGGTGCGTCAGACGATATGCCTTCATCACGGGTTGCAGTGGCATCGCAAAACGCCATAGCGGAGCCTTGGGGTCCGTCATGCGTGCGCGCTTGGAGTGCCATACATGCGTCGGCAGCCATGTCTTGTCCTTTTGTCGTCGACGAAAGCGCGATGGTGGGGTAGCAGGCGTTGCCAGAGGTGGGAATCTCGCCTTTGGCTTCGCATCTGCTGGCTTCGACTGCTTCTTGGGTTTCGCTGCCCCATCCCCCTCATCGACGTCCATTTTGTCTCCCGCAGCTCCATCGTCGGCCCCCGCAGCGCGCTTTGCTCTCTGCTTGCCCTGCTGTCTGCTCTTCTCTCGTCCCTCCTTCCGAAGGTGTCCTTTGCCGCCTTTGCCGACCCCACTGCCGCTCTTTCCCTTTACAATCGGCGTGTTGTCTTCTTTGTTCTCCTGCTTCGCCCTCACGCGCAACCGCTTGGGCACCCGCTGTGGATTGTGGCTGGCCGTCCTCCGCCTCAGCTCTCGCGGCACGTCTTGAAACGCCCTGCGCGAGAGGCCCTTCTTCGCACTGCGCATAGCATGCTCGAGCGACTTGATCTCATTCTCGTGCGACTTGAGAAAGTTCCTGACGTTGACCTCGCCATTGGGATACGCGGCATTGGTGGGCTGGGCGGGGATGTGGTGCTGCGGTCGCTGAGGGAATCGATGGCGTTTGGCGTTGGGGCCGCTGTCTGAGGGCGGCTTGCGCTTCTTGGAATGGTCGGCCATGGGACCTCTGGTGTGTCGGCGCTGCCAGAGCTAGGGCGAGGACATTGAGGCTCGCGGCGCGATGACAGCCAACGGGTGGATCTTTTCGGATCTTTTTGCGGCAAGCGAGAGCACGTTGCCTAGCGCAACATCGCGTCAGCACGTGCAGCGCGACCCTGCGCTCCACAAACATGCACATGCACCCCGGCGGCTTCGGCCCTCTCGCATCGTCACCGTGGCTGTTTCCGTCGTGCGAATGCGTTGTGCAGTCCACTTCGGCCTACAAGCTCTTCTAGACTCCAATTGCCCTGGCAAGACTGCGCTCTTGTCGAGCACGCACAGCAAACTCTGTTTCAGCTAAGATTCCTCCCATCCCTTACCACTGCATCCGTTCATGCTCCCCGAGCAACATCATTTCCCACCCGCGCCCCCCTGCAGTCGTCCCCTGCAGCTGCGCCACGGGGCCTGTCCCTGTCTTAGACATCAAATGAGTGTTTGTCTGCGCGTTTCTTGTTTCCATAGTGCTCACTTCACTCTATCTTCATTACAGTGATATACACACACAACGTCTGCCACACCTCTTCACATAGCATTCCTTTGTCTCTGTACAACGTCACGGCCTCAGACATATCAGCCATGTTTTCATATCCCTCCCACCCGCCAGATTCGCCATTGCAGTCGCCCATGTATAGAGTACCATTTACGCCCATTCGCAACAAGTTCTCACACCAACGACACGGATCAGAGCAGATTCAGCGAGCACGACCTATTAGCATCACTTCTCCGCCGCCCACAATGCAGCACATGAAGCGGTCCTCAATCTACGTCTCCGACGCCTCGATTCTCCTCCAGCACAAGAACCCCATGCTTTCACCCGTAAAGCCCACTGGTTCAGCCTCACCCGCCAGCGGCACACCAGACTTCATCGACCACTACGCCAGCCTAGAGCTAGAGCCCAATGCCTCCATCGACGAAGTCCGCTCCGCGTTCCGCCGTCTACGAGGTCTCTATTTCTCCACCGACGCAGTCAAGTACCGCGCCGCCCAAGCCGCCTTCGACGTCCTCGCCAACCCCGCCGCCCGACAAGACTACGACCAGCTCTACCGCGCTCGCCCTCTCTCCACCGCATCCGCAGACCCATTCACCACGCCCTCAAAGCACGGCCGGGCGGACAGCGCACACGGCGACGAAGCGATGGCTGTGTTGTCTGAGGAAGAGGAAGTCGAAGCCGCACGCGCCATGGATTCAAATTGGGGCCTCAAGCGTCATCGCCGGCTTTACGAGCCCATCACCGGCACCCAGCCGTATGCGTCGTTTATTCCCATCCTCGCAATGTATGACGGCTACGAGCGACATCCCGTGCTAGGCTGCAGGCGGCCCGTCTACGTTGGTGGGATGGCGGTGAACGCGCGGCCGAATTAGCTGGGGAGCTATGGGTAGGTGGGAGTAAGTTGGTCGCGGATTAGATTCGTGATGTCAAGTGGCTATTTTATAATGTCTTCAATGATGTGATGCACGGCAGATTTTACTATGTTAGTGTTTACTATGCTAGTCGAGCGAGCGAGCGAGTTTCATATCATCATCAACTACGGCTGTGACTACTAGTGTCTATTCATTCATTCATTCATTCATTCATTCAGTTACAAAATTGTATATATTGAAGGGAGGGGCGGGTAGCTTTGGAGTCGAGTTTGAACTGCAGACCAAATCAAATCAAATCATCATCCAAGAAAAATACATGATAATTCTGAAATACCGACATCGTAGAGATCGTGACATGCCTCAAACAGGCCGACTAACCTCCCCTCCCCATCCCTTCCAACATTCTCTCCAACCCTATTCCCTTTCTTACAACTGTACATCCTCAATTAACCCACTCCTACAACTCCATCCCCTCCTCCAAATACGGCTCCAACCTCTCCTTCAACTCCTCCACACTCATCTCCTCCCCCCTCCACTCCACCCGCTCCCCCGCCGCATTCTTCGGCGGCACAAGGACATCACTGACCACCTGAATAACGCCATCGCTCGCCACGCCATCGTGAATCGTGACTCTCGAGAACCCATTAATCCGAATCGTCACAAACGGTCCGTACCGCGCTACATCGACGGCGAGATACTTCCCCTGCAGGACGGTCGGGAGGTCATAGTGGTAGTACGGGGGGCGGGACTCGATGTCCTCGGCTTCGCCGTCGTCCTTGTCCTTTTTGGCATCGTAGAAGGCGTCAGAGTAGAGTGTTTGGTCGACGACCATGTGGTACTCAAGTAGTGCTTTGAGGTACTTTTCGCCGTACTTGCTGAATAAAAACGCATTAATCCTTGGTCCGAGTTTCTGGAAGGCAAAGTTACTCGGCGCAAACAAGGTGCCGCCTTCGTGCGGATATTCGGTGCTGTTGAGCTTGTCGAAGAGCCCCGTTTTGGCGAGGCCGAGCTCGAGGGTGCTGAATTCGCCGGGCAGGAGCGAGATGATGGAGGCGACGGAGGGGGGCGGGATGAGGAGCGAGTCGATGCCGTGGATTACGCCGTTGGTGCCGAAGATGTTGACGGCGACGAGCTTGCTGTAGAAGTTGATGGTGGGGCCTTTGAGGGTTACGCGGACGGTGAGGCGCTGCGCGTGGCCGAGGTTCTTCTTGGGCTCAAAAAGCGTCGGAATTGTGTATGATCTGAGGACACGGCCGGCAGGGTAGAAGTCGTCCGAGACGTGGTAGAGAAGAATGCTCTTCAGGACTTCCTTGGACGGTTTCTTGCCGTGGTGTGGGATCTTCTCGAATGCCTCATCCGTGGGGGCAAAGACGGTGTAGTTGGCCTTGGTGCCATTAAGGAGCTTGACGAGGTCGTCGTACTCGTCGATGAGCTTTGCAAGCTTGGTAGTGTACTTGCTCTCGCTGATGAGCTTTGAATACAGTTAGCATGACTCAATTAGTTGTGAGATTCGCCAATTGAGCATACCTCATAGACCGTCCGATTAGGCTTGTCATCATGAGGTGGATGATGAGGCTTGCCGTGATGTGGTGGTGGTCCGTGGCCTGGTCGTCGGCCTGGAGGCTTTGGTCCAGGGCCATGGTGAGGTGGAGGATGGTGTGGGTGATCGTGGTCTTCCTCGAAATCAATGACACTGTCATCAAATTGCGAGCCCTGAAGCCATGCATCTACATCGCAGCCAGCGTCGTGGACCTTGCTGTAGATGCTCTTTGCTTCATCCTTCACCTTGTCGTAAGCATCGTGAGCCTTTCCAAAAGCGTCATCGAGAACACTTTGGGCGTTGTCAATGATTGATTTCCCAGACTTCTCAATATTCTGGAACACCTCGGCATCAGTAATGACAAGTGCTGAAGCCAAAGGCAACAGTGGTACGACACGTGAGAAACGCATCTTGTCTGCTGGTTATTGCAGTGTAGGATGCAGGAATAGGATGGCAAAGAAGATTAAATGTGCTGCCTAGCGACTAAGCTGTGAGACGAGTCGATTACAACACCTCGCGTGGCGATGGTTGGCGCTGAGGTCTCGATCACGTCACATACGCGGACGATACGACGGACGAAGGTTGCGAAATACGACACTTCTCTTCAATCGCAAACGAGATGTGAGACTGTTTGAAATGAACAGGTTTGATGGGCATTTGATTTCTACTGTATCCCTTCTCCAGGCCACGCCATCAACAGGCTGCGAAAGTATACGCGTACACCTACGAATGCCAACGCGGGGAGCGTAGAATGATGACGTATGTGGGGTGAGCTCCAAACACCGAAAGTGCGAGTAGCTGAGCATCACAACAACGACCTCAATGGGGTATCTGTGAGGGGAATTGGGGCATGGTGTCCTTGTTCAGCAGTCGAGCTGATGTATCCGGGCTTCGAGTTGTGCCAGACAATGTTGCTGGTACTGTGGGCAGGTGCGTGTGCACGTCCCTTCGTATGTCGCCAGCCACTTCTGTACCCACATTTTCAGGCACATTGGTGATGCCAAATCACGATCATGGTAGATCTCTTTATATGTACTCTGGATTACGGTGGGCTGGACTATCGTGGCACTTTCGGAGTCGTCCTCCGCAACGCGTGTCTGCAGCTTTGTCTAGCCATGGCGTCATCTCGCGCTGTTTGTTCCAAGGTCAACAGGAATTCTGCACTGTTTGTCCCTCAGACTCCACTCAAATTCACGCGTAGCCAATTCCGCGGCATTTCCGGGTGGTAGTCGCTCGTATGGTATCCAACATTTTCCCCATGGAGCCACGTTAACCAAGCTTTTTCCAAGCATTTGTCAAGCTTTTGTGCCTGCCACAAATGGCTGTGGAGAAGTCGCGGAATGAACAAAAAGTGTCGTCATGGCAAGAATTCGCGCGGTAATATCTGCGTAGCTTTAAATCCTCACTGTTTCTCGAACCCATTCTGTGTGACAGTCCCTAACTACCTATATCTCACTCCTACAAACAGTCTTACGCATCATGGCTGGCCTCGCTCGACACGTTGATCCCGATGAGCTCATCAAGGAGTTCCATGACCATCCAATGCACAAGGCTGGCCGACGCAACCAAGCTGTGTCGCACATAACGCCCTACTCTAGTCGCTACTCGGCCAGTACTGAACTGTCAAAGTTCCGGATCCCCCACGATGGAGCTCCAGCGGATGTCGTCCACCAGCTTCTCAAGGACGAGCTTGACCTGGACGGACGCCCAAGCTTGAATTTGGCGTCTTTCGTCGGGACGTACATGGAGAAGGAGGCGGAACAGCTCATGATCGAGAACCTATCGAAAAACATGTCTGATGCGGACGAGTATCCGGCAATGATGGACATGCACGCACGCTGTGTCTCGATCATCGCTAATATGTGGGGAGCTCAAAAAGGCGAGAAGGCTATTGGTTCGGCGACCACAGGTTCCAGCGAAGCTATCCACCTTGGCGGATTGGCCATGAAACGACGCTGGCAAGAGAAGCGGATGGCAGAGGGCAAAGATACAGCCAAGCCAAACATCATCATGGGCGCCAACGCGCAGGTTGCCCTTGAAAAGTTTGCACGTTACTTTGAGGTCGAGTCTCGCATCCTCCCTGTGAGCGAGGACTCTTCGTACCGCCTTGACCCTAAGTTGGTCAAGGATAATATCGACGAGAATACAATCGGTGTATTTGTGATTCTGGGATCCACCTACACCGGTCACTACGAGCCCGTTGAAGAGATCTCCGATATCCTGGACGAATTCGAGAAGAAAAGTGGTCACTCCATCCCGATCCACGTCGATGCAGCATCCGGAGGTTTTATCGCTCCCTTCACCCATGCGAAGGCCGACAAGAAGTGGAATTTCGAGCTTCCTCGCGTCAAGTCGATCAACACCAGTGGCCACAAGTTCGGCCTGGTGTACGCTGGTGTCGGATGGATCATTTGGAGGGACGAGAGCTATCTGCCCAAGCATCTCATATTTGAGCTTCATTACCTAGGTGGTACCGAAGAATCGTACACTCTGAACTTCTCCCGCCCAGGAGCGCAGATCATTGCGCAATACTACAATTTGATTCACTTGGGCTTTACTGGCTATCGGAGTATCATGGAGAACACACTGGCAAATGCACGCCTATTGAGTCGAGCACTTGAGCACACGGGCTGGTACCGGTGTGTCAGCGACATCCACCGTAAGAAGGGCGACTTGAAGTACGTACCGGGCAAGAAGCCGTACGAAGAGGGAGAGACCAGCGCAGACTACAATGCCGGCCTTCCAGTTGTGGCGTTCAGCCTGACAGACGAGTTCAAGAAGGACTACCCTCATGTGAAACAAGAAAGCGTGTCCAACCTGCTGAGAGCGAAGCAGTATATCATCCCGAGTAAGTTGGCGTCTGTAACATGGTGGCGTTTGATGGCTGACAAGGTGCAGATTATCCGCTTCCGCCTAACGAGGAGAAGACCGAGATCTTGCGGGTCGTCGTACGCGAAAGCTTAAGTTTGGACATGATTGATCGTCTTGTGACAGATATCTGCGCAACGACTGAGCTGTTGATGAAGACGGACGCAGTCGACCTTGCAGCGTTTCAGCCAGGGGCTTCTGCAAGCATAGAGAAGACGCACGCCAACAAAGGCTTGAAGAAGGAGCACAAGCACAAAGCCCAACGTCCCACAAGCGACGGGGTATATCGTGCAGTGTGTTGAGTAGTATAGAGCGTTTAGCCCTGACCACCAAGCCGTGTAGTGTGAGGTAGTGCCAGCTTGCACGGTGCATTTTTGTTTTGAATAGTAATACTACTCCCTGACTCAACATCTTCTTTGCTTCTCGTTGATGCTCAGCATCACTCCCCTGCAGGCCAGGGAGATTGATAAGTCTGAAGCAGAGGTAGTACGACCAAGCCGATCGGTATGCGAGCCGATCGAGGCCAGCCTCGTACAATCTACTGTAATCGTGCAATGCTCCGTTTCCGCCGAGTACCTGGGCGTATCCGCCGATTGCCACGCACATTCATCGTGGATCTGTATCGCCAAGCGATCAAGATTCATCTACCACCTTGCCCCAAGCAGCTAGGTGCATCGGACTAGAGGCTCGCGATCTGGATGCGCTGCATGGCAACCTCTCCATCGCCACCTCGACTGTCGTCCAGTGCGCGGCCCGTCCCCAACTCGAGATGTTTTGCGTCCCTGCATCGCTTCGTGACCAATCGCTCGTCGCCGACTTTGCGCAGGCGACGTCATACCCTAGTCGAAGATGCTGCAGCAAGCATCACCAATCTTGAATCGGATCTCCTCAATCACGAGCATCTGTACCCCTTCCGAGCGACGGCTGCCACATATAGTTGACAGATGACATGGTGGACTTAGGGTACCTTTGTTAGTGCCCTGCGTCTTCGTGCCCTAGAACTTTCGGCGCGACACTTGGACGAGGTCCATTGTTCGTTGCCATCGTGTCATGACGTCCCACTGGCTGAGAGCCTTCTTTTTGCCTGCGTCGACGCAATGCTTCTCCAGCCTGTAGTTGGGCGATCGCTGTGATCGCTTCTTCCTCTTAATGTTGCGCCGCAGCTGTTCTTGGCCCCTGATAGCCCCATACAACCTGTGTCTTTGTTCCTGCAGACCGGTGCGCGGACACACGACTGCTGCATTCAGCGAAAAGCACCCGACTATGTCCAACGACTCCCCACGCGTTGTGCTCTACGTCCTGCGTCGCGACATACGACTCTCCGACAACCCAGCCTTTCACTGCGCTGCCCAGCAGCTGCAGCGGAACAAGTCTTCGAGATCGCCGTCTAGAGCTGATCGAAGGAGTCGTGATGATTCCCTGACTTCCGAGCATGGCGGTGCGCCCTTCACCCACCTGCTGCCCGTGTACATATTTCCAGCACACCAGATTGAAACATCTGGCTTTCTTTCCTCGCCCGATGAGGAGTCTCCATATCCAGAGGCACGCAGCAAAGTAGCCAAGGTATGGCGGACAGGACCGCACCGCGCAAAATTCATTGGGCAGGGGGTGTGGGATCTCAAGCAGCGGCTGGAGGGTCTGAAGTGTGGAACTGGCCTCGAAATGCGCGTAGGCAAAGTGGATGAAGTGGTCAGCGATATTCTGGAGTCATATTCGCAGCTCGACGGAAACGCTGGCTCCACGCCCAAGATTACGGGCGTGTGGCTGACCGACGACGACGGGACCGAAGAGAAAGACGAAGTGCGAGCAGTTGAACAAGTCGCAGCAAAATACAATACACCCTTCAAGTTGTGGGCAGATGAAAAGTTCTACATCGATGAGTGCGTCGCATTTCAGCACATATTCTTTTGGCTTCGCTAACATGGCATAGCCGAGACCTCCCATTCAAGGGCATATCAGAACTTCCCAACGTATACACCACGTACCGCAAATCCCTCGAGCCGCTGCGAGATCGACCGAGGCAGCGCCTACCTACACCTACAGAACTTCCGCCTCTCCCACCGCATATACCCGTACAAAAAGCTCCCTTCAAGATACCCACCACGCAAGAAGGCTTGCTCAAAGCCATCTTGTCTCCGTTAGAAAAAGATCCGACATGCGCACTTACAGAGCCGCCGAAGTGGCCGACAGACACCGCGTCAGCACATCCGTTCAGCGGAGGAGAAACCACAGGCCTTGACCGCATTTCGCATCTGATTTCCAGCGGGGCAATGAGTTCATACAAAGAGACCAGAAATGGCATGTTGGGTTTGGATTTCAGCACCAAGTTATCGGCTTTCCTTGCACAAGGTCACATTACCGCTCGTCAAGTCCATTGGGCAATGACTGATTTCGAGGAGGGCCGAGGCGCTGGTCAAGATATCGCAGGTTACGGCAAAGGAGAAAATGCCGGTACCGCGGCGGTCCGCTTCGAGCTTTTGTGGAGAGATTACATGCGCCTATGCATGCGGAAATTCGGGCACAAGATGTTCGCGCTATACGGCATACAACCACATGCAAAGAATAAGGGGGATCAGCCACCCAAGAAAAAGAGGTGGCGTTTTATCAACAAATCCAACGGCGCCGGCGATGACCCAGACAAGACCATGGAAACGTATATGCGATTCCGTACCGGACGTACAGGCGTTGGCCTCATCGACGCATCGAACCGCGAACTCTTCTGCACAGGCTACACCTCGAATCGAGCGCGACAGAATGTTGCTTCCTTCCTATCATCACATCTAGACATAGACTGGCGCGTTGGTGCAGAGTGGTACGAATCCCTCCTGGTCGACTACGACGTCGCCAGCAATTGGGGAAATTGGCAATATGTTGCAGGCGTCGGCAACGACCCTCGTCAAGGACGCATTTTCAACCCTGTCAAACAAGCATTTGATTACGACGCTAAAGGCGAGTACATCAAGGCCTGGGTACCCGAGTTACGCGACATCAAGTTGACACGCCAAGTTGCACCGGGTCGCGAAGAAGTAGACCAGCAAAGATTGATGTTGCTATACCAGGCATGGAGGTTGAGTGACTGGGAAAAGAACAATCTCGGCCTCAAAGGAATCGAATGGGTTGAGCAGCCATTGACCAGAATACAATTCTCAGTGGGCCGGAAAGGGCCGCAAGACGGGCGAGGCAAGCGAGGTGGAGGCGGAGGGGGGGGCCATTGGAGAGGTGGTGGCCGAGGTCGAGGCAGTCGAGATATGGGAAACAATCGCGAATTCAGGCGTGAGAACAACCCGGAGAGGAACAATCTCCCGAAGTATGAAGATGGCCCAACTATCGTCACGTCGAGTGGATGACAGATACGCGGTAGAATGGCAGAGGCGGGATTTGTCTCCGAAGGAGTTGGACAATATTGTGCGTCTGTTTGCAGGACGAGCGGACGAGATTGGATCTGTTTAGATCGGGCATCGAAATGCACATCGTTTTGACAAGATATACACGTCGCCGTGATCATAAACTTGAAGCATGTGTACGATCCTCCACTACTGACATGTCGAGATTCTGTCTCAGGCCAATCTTGGGCCATGTCTGACCATGTGTAGCTAGATTCACACTTGCTCGACCTATATATGAGTACCAAGTGACAGAACAAAAGAAACAATCCCACATAAGTTCCGCGCTCACAGCGACGAACCTAGTCACTTCTCAAATCTCCGATAGGTGGACGGCTCGCCCGATTTCGAGCTAGCGCGATGTACCTCCACCATCCCTCGGAGTCATCACCCAACTAGAGCACTCACTTTCAGCCTACTCTATGGCGGCCCATCCTGGCGTCAAGCGGGTCAACACGGTATATGCAGACTCGATAGACGGACTTTCTATACGACTTCTCCGCTTCTCACAACCCGAAAATGGCGTCTTTGTGGGAAAAGTCCAGACCTTCCTTCTGGCAAGCGCACCGCACTTCTACACAGCAAGCTACGTCTGGGGTGATGCGCGCGATTCTGGAGTGAAGATACACCTCAACACTGGACCGCTGACCGTACTGCCCAACTTGGTACCTTTTCTGCGAATGGTCACGAAGCATGATGACTTTGACCCAAAGAGTTGGTGGTGGATCGACAGCCTGTGTATCAACCTTACAGATGGAGCTGAACGAGAGAAACAAGTTCGCATCATGGCCGATATTTACAGGAGGGCGAGACGAGTCGTTATATGGCTGGGCGAGGAGAAAGAACCAGAAAGCGACTGCACTGGTGCGATCGACTTTTTGCACACCCTTGCATCTCTGCAGGTCGCTTTCAACGGCGACGACCTCGCTATGAGGAAGAGTCTCGAGGATCCACAATTTGTATCGAGCTGTACCGCGGTGAGCAACTTGCTTTCGAGGTCATGGTGGACCAGAGTCTGGACTCTGCAGGAGTTCGTCCTGCCAAAAGAAGCGAAACTGTACTGTGGCATGCGGAGTATCAGTCGCGGAAAGTTCAAAAGCGCGATATACAGCATCTTCTTGTGCAGCACGATCAGTAATGACTTTGAGCATGAGCTCGTGCCAAGGGATGTTTTCACTGGCGCATTCAACAGGAGGAGGATCCACCAGCTTCATACCAAGGCGGACTCCAAAGGCATTGGGTTAATCGCCATCCTGGCGTATCTCGGAAACCACGCAGCGACTGATAGTAGAGATCGGATCTTCTCGGTATTGGGTCTTGTCACAAGAGAAGATCGCCAGCTGGTTGGACCCCCGGCCTACAGCTCTACCACCCAAATGCAATTCGCTAAGCTTGTGCGCTCGTACTGGGAGATGTATAAGGATCTGGACATCATCTGCTTCGCCCATCTGTTTAGCCGTTACACTGGTCCGACTGACCCCGGAGACAACGATCGTGCACCTTGTTGGGCACCAGACTGGCGAGCCACCATCGACTACGCTTCTCCAGTCCCGCTCATGGCATCTCAGAGCGCCAACGACCATATTGGAAACTTCCGGCCGATCCGATCCCTGAAATGGAAAGCAGAGTATGATGCTCCCGGCTCCAAAATGCGGAAGAAGGCCAATGTAGGCTTCTCGGACGACGTGCAGGACCTTTGGTGCGATGGCGTAATGCTAGACTATATCCACGGGCTTGGTGGGCTAGACGGTCGCGAAGTCAGATGTCAGAGTTTTGTATGTGCAGGAGAAGGTCATGCTGTATCGCAATCAGAGACGGAGCAGCTACGAGGTCTCAAAGCTATTAAGCTCCCCTTGAACTGGATCGAAGCAATCGCTCGCTCACTTGTTCTCGATCGGCAAGACAAGTACCTCTGCTACCAGGCTCCACAGGACTATGTTACTGAATTTCTGTACTTGTGCCACGCTTGTATAGCGAATGACCCTGTGGATTGGAGCTTTGCAACCTGGTTTGAACAGAATCGCCACCTCAAGTTCGGGGAGCAAACACTGGAACAGATTGTTCTCGCCATACCATTATCAAGTCCCGTCTCACCACCTGCACTCAGACGACCAGCTTCGTATCCACTACGCAAGACTGAAGACAAATTCACTGATCGAGAGAACACGTTCTTGACACGCTTCCACGATACTGTACGAAAGAAAGCAAGGCGCCTGGTTGTCACCAACGAAGGACTTGTGGGTGCAGCTCCGTGTCGATCGCGAGAAGGCGATTTTCTCGCTGTGATATTTGCCTGCAGTATCCCAGTTGTGCTTCGATGGAGAGAGGAGAGTAAGGGATGGCAATTGATTGGTGAAGCTTACGTGCATGGCTTCATGGACGGAGAGGTTGCAGACCTGCTCAAGAGGGGGAAGATGAAGACGACTCGATTTCACATGATTTGATTATCACGAATAGGCTACGTACACTTTCGACATGGTGGATGGCTGGGCTGTGCGAAGGTTTATGGTCCGATGCCAAAGAAATCTCGGCCACGATCATGGATCCACAAGCCCCTATCAACCACGGCACATGTCCATATCTGCGTGCTCGCGCCCAGCGCAATAATTGTCCAGCAGAATCCGACACATCTCCAGAAGGTCGAGTCCTTGAGCCCCAGGCTCTTACCGAGCTCAATGACATGGTCCTCTATCATGATGATCACTGCTTGGCTGAGAAAACATGTTAAAGCAGCATCATCCTCGAACGATCGATGGATGAACATGGATGCACCACCGTGAGCGATTCCGGAAACGAGGAACCCAACGAAGAGTTGAAGATACTTCGAAGCGAACGATCCTTTGCGAAGCTGCAGAACATCCTTGGC
Organism: Phaeosphaeria sp. A1 3.1a; assembly: GCA_003501895.1. Classification (NCBI taxonomy): domain Eukaryota; kingdom Fungi; phylum Ascomycota; class Dothideomycetes; order Pleosporales; family Phaeosphaeriaceae; genus Phaeosphaeria; species Phaeosphaeria sp. A1 3.1a. Next base: position 122,976 of record QVXC01000003.1, read on the forward strand.
GATAAAGATGCCTGGCGCAGAGCACAAACGCCTACACTGCTGATGCCAAACGCGGCTCCAAGCATTTCTCAGCGAAACAAGCTCCCTGAGATCTCCAAAGGCACTTGGGCAATCCCTCGGATTCGCTAGCCCTGTTGCGACACTCAGAGCACCGTACGCGGCATTTGCCTTTTCCAGCGCGAAGTAGGTCAAGCTGATCTGGACCAATGCATAAAAGAAACGCACCGCGAATGGGCGGTCCACCAAGCTTTGTGTAGGCTTTATGTGCTTTATATCGTTCCACGAACCATGCGGCGAAGCAGCTGTGTAAGCGTTTGCCGCATCGTGAAGGACGTGGAACATGGCCGCACGCAATGCTTTGCGGACAACGAATCGCCTACAAGAATCCGATCGAGTCAGCAATCTGAACTCCTCACAATAGAAGAAAGAAAATCACGCAGAAAGAGAACTCAACACGCACCACCTCGAATACCCCGCCTCCACCTCCTTAACCACGTTCTTCACCTCACTCGTCCACCCCACAAACCTATTCCCCATACTCAACCTCCCCGCCCACCAGGCCCTCTCCGCAAACCCCTCTCCAACCACCCTCTCAACCTCCTCTTTCCCGCCCTCCAGATACCGAATCTTCCTCCACTTCTGCCTATCCGGATTGCCCAGCACATTCCAATCGACAAACGTCCACGCAAGGCTCCACACCATGCACTCGGTGGCGTAGTGGTAGCCGAATACGCCGTCCCACTCGCGGTATAGAGATTGATAGACGAGGAGGATGAAGAGGGGTGTGAGGGTGTAGCGGAGGATGGGGCGGGTGGGGCCGAGGGCGAGGGAGAAGATGTGCGTTAGGTAGAGGAGGGGGATTTGGAGGGTTGTGAATGGTTGGGGGAGGTGGAGGGACATGTTGGATATTTCCATTGTTGGATGTTGGCCGGGGTTTTGGGACGAGATGATCAGAGGGAAGGAGGGATAACAGAATGAACGAACGACTCTCAAAAATAAGAAGAATGGTAAGACGAAAACACACCCATCCCAAGAGATTTTGCTTGAACATATACCCAACCCCATCCTTGTCCCCCGAGTAATGTTTCCCATCATCCTCCTTGTCAGACTGGTCCGTGGTCACTTCACGTTGCGGAGCCAGCCAATTAGCGTGCAATCTGTACGTTAGCGTCGAGTAACGACCCAGTTTCGATCCCGCCCTTTTACCGCAATTCGGAGTTTGTGCGGCGTGGTCGCATCTTCGTTTCCCTCCCTTGTAAGTTTGAATTGAAGTTGTTCTTGTATGTATAGGTATTAGACTGTAGATCTATCCACCAATGTCACGGGATAGGGTTCAAATCGTCAAAGTCCAAGCCCAAAGTCTGCCAGGTCAGAAATATAGGGGATGTAGTGCCAAAACGTTGTATACTGGAAATTGCGTATTGTACTCATGAGTTGTACTTGTCCCTTGCTATGTGACAATGTACTACTCGGTGCGAAGAATAGCTGCGATCTTCTAGTACGGCACCGGTTAGCTCTTCATCTCACACGGACTCGATTGTGAATAGTCGTACACGGAAGGATACAATTGGATGGGATGAGGCCTCGTGGATGTGCCTGGAGGAGGTAGACACTTTTTAACAAAAATTTGTTGAGAATCTTCATAGTATGACGATTTTCCATTGAGCTCGATTCAGCAAGCTTCAGGCTCAATTCAGTTCGTATACTGAGAAACGTGAATGGATATCATGAATCGTGTTGTGAATGCTACGTCGACTGATTACTATAGCGCCACCTCCTGGAAGCTCCCCGCATCTCCATCATCGTCTTCAACAGCTGCTTGACCTGGCTTGGGTCTGCTTGGAATACCCGCCTCCAGGGACTTTTCATTGCTTGGCTCTGGCTCAGAGTCATCCTCACTGTCTTCCGCCTCCTTCTCCTTGCCCTTGTCTGCTTGAGGTTTGAGGTCCTCTGTCCTGACCTTCTGCTCCTCAGCTTGCGACTTGGGCTCTGGCGTTGTCGTAGAAACGCTCCGCTCACTAACGTTGTCTTTGGGTGGTGGAGGAGGCGGGGCCGATGCGTCTTCATCTCGATCTTGGTTTGACCGGTCAGGTGTGGGCGGTGTGATCTCGGTTCGTGGACTCATAACAGGACTTCGCGGTTGTTGCTGCTGTGGAGTTTGCTCTTGAGGCTGTGCTTGTGCTTGCTGTTGCTGAGGGGCCTGTTGTGAAGCTCCTGCGCCAACGCTGCGTAATCGAGGGTCTGCATTGAGATAGTAGCCTCGCACACCGACAATGCGCCCTTCTCTTTCGCAACCAATAACCCAGTCTGGCACAACCACCGGAATGTTGTTCTCCACTGCCTTCTCCCATGCTGGGCCTCTGCCCTCGGTGCAGACAAAATGAGTGGTGTCTATCCGGACGCTATCGGCAATCTTGGCACCGATCCTCTCCACTGAGCGTTGCAGCGATTCACGTAGAGCTGCTGGCATGTGGCCGGGTGTTATTGTGATACCAGACAGATCCGTCATCTTGTGTGTGTTCACAGCGAGTTTCTCACTGCTGAAGGTGCCCGCGCTCGTCTTGAGCACCAGGTGGAACGTGTATTCGGTGTCCACAGCCAAGCCACTCAGCTTGGTGCTGTGTACATCGCTGGGTTTCGGTATCGTGCCTGCCTTGCTGCCATTTCGGTACAATGTGAGGCTTCGGAGCTCGGCAGTAGCGACATCGATAGGATCCCATTCGAGGACGACAGAGGTCTGCGTTGCATTGCGACAGTTCAAGACGGGCGCGGACGGTGTGCGTTGGCCAAAGGTGCGGAAGATCTCAGACTGGAGCTCATGGAATGCCTTGGAGGCTTCTGACTCAGCCCTGTGATTTCTTCCAACGTCGATATCGACTATACTGCCAGAGGAGATGTCGGGTGGCAGGAGTATGGAGGGGAACTCGATCTGCATGGGTCAGTCCGGGTCTAGCTTGCGCAATGTCGAGCGATCGCAGGGCATTGATGGCGGTCGGAACGTACGAGGCGCTTGTCTTCTGTTAACAAGACGGCGACACCGGCGTCGACCTTGCCGACTGTGAGAGAGACGAGCATTTTGTGGTAGTGGTTTGTGGAGGATACGTAATGTTTACTGGCTATTGAAGCTCAGCTCCATCCCTCGTTCCTGACTAACCATACGCGTAGCCCGAAGATTAGCCGAACACATGTATCGATGGAGCACAGCTTCACTTCACCTCACAACATCAGATCTAGTCAGACGGGCAACCCGGGCCTTGTACTCATTCGAATGATTATAGTGAACATACGGATCATTTTCAGATTAGTCACGTTGACTTGATTCGAATCTTCTTGATGAGACCGATCACGTCGTCGATATGTGCGCGATCCAGGCCATACACCTATGCACCCATACGGGTATTCCACAAAGACAAACCCTGCTTGAGATAACATATATGGATGCTTTGAAGTTTTACGCACATATTACAAAATAGCATGCCTCAAGCACGAGTGGTAATCCCAGCCTTCCCTACACTCCAGACCCTCCCGCTCCAAGCCCTCAAGAATACGCCCAAGCCCTCACCATTACCCCCGCCTAGTAATCACCCTACCTTAGCACGCATCAAATTAGGTATCTCTGTCCACGCGATAAGCAACCGACCAACCAGGGTAAACGTCAAGCTACCCCACCAAGACCAGCTCCACCAAGCTCCAGCAACATCATCGAGCTATGAAAAGCAACGGAGCATCTATCTAGATCTCCACATGTCGAAAGCTTAGCAAGAGTGCATATGGGGTTGTTTAGACACGTCGTGCATGAGTCGATGCCTGATGGAGTATGTGAGTCCCTGGACGTGCAGCTATGTGCAAGGGGATAGGGCGAGGCTGAGGAGTATTGGGGTGTATACATAGCTTTCGAGTGCATGCGTTGGTCTTTGAAAACACCTGCAGAATACTTGCACAAACTCCAATTATACTCAAACTTATCCTGCGCAAAAGCATATATACACCAGTCCTTCTTATCCAATCTCCTGCATCCCCCGACCTCAACTCACATCAGCCCACCATGCCCGCAATGCAGTATTTCGAAAAAGCACAATCGAGCTTCAAACCCCCTCTCATCGCAAACGAAAACGCCTACCTGGGCGACATCGCTTCATCGTACGTCCATCTCCTATCTCCCCATCCCATCACATCCCATCTCTATCTCCCTCCACAACCACCCTAACCCCACCCAACCCTCATAGCCAATCCACCTCCCCCACCACCCCCATCTCCAGCGGCTTCTACCGCCTCGAAAAAGGCACGCCGCTCGACTACACGTACACGTACGACGAGATGAAGATCATCCTCGAGGGGCACTTTTACATCAAAGACGAGACGGGCAAGGAGGTGAAAGCCGAAAAGGGCGATGTGTTCCATTTCCCCAAGGGAGCGAGGATTATTTTCCGGACGGATGATTATGGATTGGCGTTTTTCGTGGGGCAGAGGGAGGAGGGGAAGGTGTAGGTTGATGAGTGAGGGGAGAGAGAGAAGAGGAGAGGGGTGAGGGCAAGGCAGAACTATAAGTTGATATATGTGTATATTCTAGGGCTACAAGAAGTGGTAATTGAATAGGTATTGTGGATATCACTCATGCGTCGTCGTGTCGTGCGGGCTTTGATCTTCGTCGCCTTCTCGCCAGCGCTTCCGCCACCATTTAAGCTTGAACCAATCTCCCAATGCGTCTTGACTTTGGCTATGTCTTTGGCCGAAGCCCCAAGTTCCTCGTCGGTGGTTTACAATATCAGCGTCGCCATCGGAGTGATCGCCATCCTCAGGGTCGGGATGGTTGAGCAGGCTTGACGAGCTGTCGACAGGCCGCTTGCCCTGGGAAACGCTTCTGTCTCGTTTTCCTCCCGCGCCCAGACTGTCGAACCAGGAACGCCTCCGCGTCTGGTTCAGCCATGTCGATTGCGTGTTTTTCCGCCTGGAGGGAAGGGTGCCGGATCTTGGCCTTCGTTCTAGATCAGCCGATCGTCTTGCTGGAGAGGGCAGTGAGTCTCGGTCGTTGAGCTCTGCCCATATCTCGTCTGTCTCTTCCGAGATAGTCATTCGGCGTCTTCTAGGCGGTTTTCGCATCGAGGGGCTTCCTCGCTCATTGCTGTCCTGTGTGGGAAGTGAAGGTCGTTTCTGTGACCTGGTGGACCCGGAGAGTGCTGGCCCTGTAGGTGCTCGTTGAAGTAGTGGTGTTCTCTCGTCAACAGACTTGCGCTTCGCTTGTTCTGCGGCCGATCCGTGCACGCCAGGCGCTTCGGCCTCGATGTCGAGTGGCTCGTCAGGTTCGTCGAGGAGGTGGCCATGCACCAAACCTATACCAGGCTGTAGCACTGTTTGTGGCATGGGGACTTTGCCTAAGTGCTTGGACGCTACGGGTGAGCTGGGCTCGTCCTCGGCATCTTCCAAACGCCAACTCAAGCACACCACTCCTGCGAGTAGAATCACAGTACCGAGCGCGATCAATCCTGCGTGAAGACCTGATAATCTGCTGCTCTGGTGGAAGTAGATGAGTCCGTCAATGATGGCGATAATGTTGTACACACAAAACACAAGGGGATATAACACACTCGTGCTGCACAGCTTCAACCCACGATGCATGTAGTACAGCTGGGTAAGAGCAAACACGACCAGTCCTATCAAGATCATCCAGGACTGCCAACGATCGAACTGGTTGTGTCGGTCTACTATTGTCCGCACGAGCAGCTCCACTGCACTCTTCGCGATGAGAAGCGAGTGCGCAGACAGGATGCCGCTGATACAGCCGAAGAACATGCCACGTAAAAGCCGCAGTCGTGGTGTTGAACGTGGATACATTCGTTTCAGGAACCAATTCGCGAGAACGAGGAGAACAACGATGAACAGGGTCGAAAACATCCATGCGAGGAAATGATCTCGTCCTAGAAGGGCGAGGAGTTGGTCCAGATTATGCGAGGGTTCGGAGATGGCGCCGAAGAGCGCAATGAGGAGTGCGCCGGCCGCAACAAGTATGGTGCCGATGAGGGAGTAGCGCGTGAACGGTTCGTTGAGAATTATAGAGGCGCATATCGAGTTGAATACGAGGCCCGAGGCCTGGAGCGTTGAGAGTACTGGTAGAGGCAGTGTGGTGATCTGGATGGTGCTGCCGACTATATTTGCCACAACGAACATGAGCATGCCCAGCTAGCCTTATTAGTCCTGCTCTACGTATAGCAATCCTGCATATCGTACCTGCCATCTCCGCCGCTTATAAGGTGGTCGTCTGTCATAGTCGTCCTCCTTCTCTTCCTCGAGCAGGTGGGACTTGCGTTGCAGCGTGAGGCCGATGCTCTGCACACTGGTGGAAACGAGGCCGACGATTACTCCAAGCTATCGCGTGTTAGCTGCTACATCCCTCAGTCTTTCTTGTGAAGCTACATGGCCTCAGGAGGTCATAGAACTCACAGCAATGCTCGCGCCCGCCGACAGTTCCACCATGATTTCGGGTTTGGGGGTGTCGCTGCGCGGAGCTGGGGCTACCGGAACTGCGGGCGCATACTGTGAATGTGCTCGGCGATGCTAGGAATGGGTGTCTTGCGGTACAGTCGGCGTTGCTGTGTCTCCTTCTGTGTGTGTGTGTTGTCTCAAACGTCACGGTGAGTGGTGGTCACGGGATGGCTGTCGAAGCCGAGACGAGTGACAGGGATTCGCGGTCGGGCGATGACGACGATGATGGGTGAGATGAGCGACGTGCAACAACTGAATGTTCGGGCTATATGCAAAACCAACAGATTCCGACTTCGGGAGGAAAGGCGAGGGCGGTGTCGTACGGCTGGAGCCCTCTTCACCGCATGCATCTGTAACTCTAGCGCTGCCTGACATAATGGGCCATGGCGCGTGTACAATGCATCCCAGCGCAGGTCGAGGGCAGCTGGAGCCGTGCTATCGCCAATCGGCGCCCCGAGCTGCCGCCGTGAACTTCAACACCAAGCTCCACCATCATCATCTGCCTACCACCCGTGCACACAGCGCCGACTGCACACCTCAGATACACCCACCGCACTCAGCAGTTCACGCACACCACCGCCATCATGTCGCAAGCACACGCCCTCTCCGACGACCAGGTAGGCTCCCCCGTGTAGCTCCCATTCGTGCAGTGCCATAGCTCCCCACCAACTACGTCAACAGCACCACGCAGCACCCGCTAACCACAACACCACCATGGCAGGTCGCCGGAGAGCTCAAGAAGATGACGGCCTTCATCCGCCAGGAGGCCATGGAGAAGGCCAACGAAATCCGCCTCAAGGCCGACGAGGAGTTCGCAATCGAGAAGTCCAAGCTCGTCCGCCAAGAAACCGCCTCCATCGACACGTCGTATGAGAAGAAGTTCAAGCAGGCCTCCATGTCGCAGCAAATCACCCGCTCCACCGTCTCTAACAAGTCGCGGTTACGCATCCTGAGCGCGAGGCAGGAGCTGCTCAACAAGCTGTTCGAAGACGCAAACAAGAAGCTCGGTGATGTGAGCAAGGACAAGAAGAAGTACGAGGAGATCATGAAGAACCTCATCCTCGAGGGCGCATACGCCTTGAACGAGGACAAGCTGCAAGTCAAGGTCAGGAAGGCCGACAACGACATCACAAAGAAGGCCATCGAGAGTGCCCAGTCGGAATACAAGAGCAAGGTCAACAAGGACGTAGCCATCACTATCGATGAGAGCGACCCGCTTCCAGAGGGAGGGTGAGTGAAGCTACTGTAGACCTCGGGTTACGGCTGACAACGGGTAGTGCTGGTGGTGCCATGATCGTTGGTACCGGCGGAAGGATCGACATCAACAACACCTTCGAGGAGCGCCTGAGGCTTCTCGAGTCTCAGGCCCTGCCGTCCATCAGGGTCACACTTTTCGGTGAGAACGAGAACAGGAAGTTCCACGATTGAGAAGCTACAATGTCGGAAGGGGATAGTGTCGCTCAAGTTCTAGCATGTGCTAGGACTGCTTCGCTCAATAGCGAGCACGATATTAAGTGGAGATAAACAATGGCTGTCCTCGTGACTTTGCATAGGTCTGAAGGCTTGAGTGTGTGTGTGTGTAGAATACTTGGATGTTTTAGCGAGCTTATACTATCACAGGATCTGAACTCGATCTGCTGTTTGGACCATCTCACGTTGCAAATATTCTGGTGGTAGTCCATGTCCATGTAGATGTCAAGCGTTGTTGATTTGTGTGTATGCATGCACCCGTGGTACCTTTCAATGCGAAGGAGCTAGTTTTGGGTGATACATCGGGGTTTGAAAGCTTAACTTATATCTCTTCTAGGAAAATTGTAGACAATATCTATGCAGAGAGCTCTGATGTACCTCACATGCCATATTCTGGCGTCTGATCTCATAACACACTGTTGTAGTACTCCTGGTAGACATGTAGTGTTTCAGATGGTAGCTAGTGCGGTGCATCACCCAAACCCAGCTCCTTCGTTACCAAACAGAAAGGCGCTACAAAATACCTCTAGAAGTTGCAAGCCTTCCTACATCATCTCCTTTTCATATAATCCAAACACTTTGTATCAATAGCTGAACCTGAAGCAGCCATGTTCACGGCCTCCAGCTGCGATACGCTAGGCATCAGGCTGGCCAATGACACCCTTGTCAATCCCTCAGCACGACTCCAGCTGACCGACTTCGCAACAGCAACAACCTCTTTTTGACATCAGTAATGAACCTGGCGATATTTGATCCATGATTTACAAGGCCATGCGATAGAGCACAGAACTAGCCTACTCTCCATTTCTTGCCACTCGCCATGACGCCTGTCGATACTGCCGCGGCTGATACGCCGCTTCAGCCTCATGAAGAGGTGCATAGCCCCGATGCCGAGAAACACACCAGCAATGAGGTTAACGCGCCTGAGGTTGTCAAGATTGGTGCTACCGCAAGCAACGATATAAAGCCGGCCTCGGAGTCCAAGGCTGATGTTATGCGGAGAATGAAATCAAGATCCAAGAGCGCAATTGAACACCACTCATATCATAGAGAACGTATTGTCGTCGATGAAGATCTATATGTCAGGAGGTATGGCTTCCGCGAAAGCAAGCTGTTTGTCAAGGAACTTGATCAAGAATCGGAAAGTCTGAGCACCGCGGACGAAGAAGGATACGCACAGCTTAGAAATCTTTCTAAAGAAGGTAGCGCGGGTTTGCTTGACAAAGAGCACGATCCTCGGGTGCAGAGAAGCAGTGAAGATGAAAGAGTTGGAGCGTTGACGCCAGGGCATGCGACGAGCCAAAACCGTGCATCGAGGTCAGAGCCAAATTTGCTGACTCTCGAGGGAATGGAGCGGAATGACGAAGATGTCAAGGAGAGTGCAGCGGGAATATCTGAAAATTTGCCTAAGCAGAAGCAAAGAGAAGGAGGTAGCGGAAGCGAGGAACAAGAGGTGGGCAAGGCAGGTGGAGACAGTGTACAGATGCATACGGGAGAAGATGTGGGGAAGGCGAATGAGAGTCTGGAAAACGACGCGCAGAAGATGGCTGGAAAAGGTGAAGGTACTAATGAGAAAGAAAGGACGGGGGGGCTTGCGAGACCCGATGCGAAACAGAGTGCGAAAGACGATGCGAGTGCGAGTGCGAACGAAGCTGCACCAGAGATCATGAGGAATGGAACGAACGAGAATGCGAGAGAAGACGCGAATGCGAAGACGGGAAAGAGTGCAGAGATGGAGTCGAATATTGATGTGAATAGGGATGCGAAAAAGCTAGACCTCAACGAAACAATCAGCCATCCGGTAGAGAGTACGGATGGCGATGCAAAGCCAGTTGCGAAAGAGAATCCGAGAGGGGAAGGACAGGACGATGCGAGCAAGAATGCGAAGGAAGTGCAACAGAACACGAATGAGATTGCGAAGCCTGACGCAAGTGAGAACACGAATGAGAACGCGAAATCAGAAGCAGAACATGTTGAAGGACTGTTGGATGTACCATCGGAGGTTGTTGGGAATGAACAAGCCAATTTGATCCTGAATCAGACGGAAGCAAAGAATAACCAACCTCAGACCGAAGGGACTGTTCTAAAGGCCGGGGATAGAGATACCAGAGGAGTCAGAACTCAGAATGGCGAAATCAGTACCAAGTACCAGGCGAGTTACGTCTCCGAGACCGAGGGCGAAGAGGGAAAAGAAGAAAAGGAAGCACGGAAGAAGTCCAGTCACGACACAAAACCCATAATCAAGAAGAGGACGGATGAAATTGATACCGTAACGGCTGAGGCTACGTGTCGAACTCGGGTGGAAAACAGCATTCATACTGAACTGAATCAATCTCGGAGGAGGGATCAAGTTGTATCTCCATCACGAAATTCACATCGCGCTAATGCCCGGGCATCGGAAGCGATGAGCGCGATCGACCATCACTCTTATTTCAGAGAACGAACTGTCGTCGACGAAGCTCCATACGTTCCGGAGTATGTTGGCCGGATTGGTCAAAGGGTAATGCGCAGACGCCCCTCCATTTCGGAGCTTAGTGCTGAGCAAAGAAACGGTTATCATAGAGACCGCGAGCGAGAAGAGGAACGCGATCGTGAAAGGGCTGTCCGCAGACTGGAACGCGATTCAGAACGCGAGTGGCTTGAGAGGCAGCTCGGACAGGATATGGAGAATCGCAGGCACGAACGCTTGGAAGCACGCGAGTCAGAAAGGCAACGCATTCGTCAAAAAGAATACCATGAACGTGAACGCAACAAGCCGCGTTCGCGTGGTGCGGACGTTCTTGAGGTCAAACAGCCGTCTCCTGCCCAGGCCCGAAGTCCTTCTGCGACATCTCGCAGGCCTATCAAAATCACTTCCGAACCACGACGAGAGCAGCATAAAGTTGAGACGTTCGTGCGGCCCAGAATCATTACAATACCACCACAACCTGACTCGGCGTCGACTACCAAGCTAGGCGTACTGGGGCCGAAGACATATCATTATCATCCTCTGAAAGAGATGGAGTTCAGACTCATCAAGATCCTGCCGGAGAGAATGTCAATCCTGAAGACCGAGCTGCTGCACCAATCGCTCCATGACACACTCGACTACATTGCGATTTCATACGCGTGGGGCGATGGCGTAAACACCGAAGAGCTCTTTCTGAACGGCGCTAAGGTACCAGTAGCACCCAGTCTTTACGACGCCCTGAAAGCAGTTCGGCAGAAGAAGAGCGAGGTCCTAGTATGGGTAGATGCTTTGTGCATCGACCAGCAGAATACGGACGAGCGGGCGAGTCAAGTCAGGTTGATGGGAACTATTTACAGCAAAGCTACGTCGACTGCGGTCTGGCTAGGGCCCGAAGCTGATGAAAGTGAGCTTGCCATGGATTTATTACAGGATGTCTCCGATATCCAGGCAACACCACACCGAGTCAAAGCTATACAACAGCGAATCAGAGCGACCAGTAGATACCCTGAGTCTGCTGCACTTTTCACTCTCTTCAAAAGAGAATATTGGAGAAGGCTATGGGTAAGTCATCGTTCCCATAATGGCACACTAGCTAAGTTGCTGACGATTGCTGAAGTGCATTCAAGAAGTGCTGCTAGCAAAACAGACCATGGTGTATTGCGGGGACGCAGTATTTCCATGGGAAGTCTACAGAAAAGCTGCAGAAGCATTTTGGGATACTGACAGCGATCCTCACGTTCGCCAGGGGCCCTCAAGCTTTCCAGACAAGGACGCTCTCATGCAACTGGGCGATGCCTCACTTCTAGAAGTTATGCGAACATGTCGTAAGCAGCTGAGCGAGAACCCGCGAGACAAAGTTTTTGGGATCCTTGGCCTGTTACCTGTGGAAACTCAGCGAGAGTTTCCTGTAGACTACAGCCAGTCCGTCAAGACTGTGTATACTGATGTTGTGGATTACCTGATCTCAACGACGGATCGACTTGATGTCATTCGCGAGTCGATACACTTTCCGATCAATGTCAACAATGCGGGACTACCAAGTTGGTGTCCAGACTGTAAGTACACCTGAACAATACATCTGTGAGATCGGAAGCTCGACGAAATGTTAACAACCACAGGGTCATATATCCCCCAAGTCTCTGGCCTCGGCCGCACCCTCGGCTTCGACGCCTCCAAAGGCAGCGACGCGCGCTACAAATTCCACGACAAGCGACGCAAACTCGAATTCGTCGGCATCAAGCTCGACACAATCAAAGCCACCGGCGTCGCCGTCGGCACTTTCTGCTCCTCACAGGACTACCTCATGGCCTTCCTCCACTGGCGCGCCATCATGCTCGACGAAGTCCCCACCACGGAGCACGACTCCCAACACCACGCCTTCTGCCGCACCCTCTGCCTCGGCCAAGTCCCCGACACCCACGTCCTCAACAACGACTGGCGCTCCCTCTGCCTCCACGTCTTCTCCTCGCTCATCTCCCAGAAATTCCCCCACCTCGTGCTCGACACGCGCCTCGCCTCCTCCGTGCCCCCCACCGGCCTCATCGCGCCCGACGCGCGGCGCAAGTTCCTGCAAGACCATTTCGGGAACAGGATGATGGGGCGGAGTTTCTGCATCACGGAGCACGGGCTCATGGGCATGGGGTCGGGGTATATGACGACGGACGATCTTATTGTTGTGCCGTTTGGGTGCTCGACGCCGGTTATATTGAGGCCTGAGGGTAGGAGGAATGAGTATAGGTATATTGGGGATATTTATGTGGATGGGTATATGCATGGGGAGGCGGTGGGGGAGTTGGAGGAGGGGAAGAGGGGGAGGGGGGTTAGTAAGTATATGCTTTGTTAGATGGAGATGGGGAGGGGGATTGGGGTAATGGTCGGTGTGTATATGAGGGAGCTGGGATTTGGTGATGACCGTACTACTCACGATCTGGTAGCTCGTGGGTTATAATCCTACTAGGAGTAGTTCGATATATTGTAATCATAAGGAACTGTGGTGGAAACAGGAGGCACTGCAGAGTTATCTGACAAGCTCATCAATCCTGTTGCAAACTGTACCATAGATCCCTGAGTAGAGTTGCAGAAAGGAACCAGAGGCACTGTCCTTGAACATTCCCGCTTTTGCAGTCACACTTAAGCAACAATATGAGATTGCAAACGAGTATCGTTCGAAATCGGTCTTGGGGAGGGTGGGGGGCTCTTTTTCGCGATGAGCAAGGCTACGTGGGTGTTTGACCTCCACTACTTTCAAAGGCCGCTACATCGTTATTCTCAATGGAACCACCGTGCCCTATTTGATACGTGAATATTGAAAGACAACGCATGACAATGTAAGACCGCACACTCAAATGGTGATCTTGTCAGTAGGCGAATGTCATATTCACGAGCTGATGCATAGGGTAGGAAGGGTTTGGAAGAGTAGACAGAAGCACAGATAAATCTACATCGAGAATTACAGACCATGGCGGCCCATGCCAAGCTCGACCATGAAGAGTTCGCGCCAGATCGAAGAAAAGCAGTGTGCACACATTCACAGTAGCGGACAAGCTTGAGTTGCTTCATGATGAGGCGTGCAAGAATCAAGACTTTACTTTCGTCTTTACACAGAAAAGAGTGGGTGCGAGGTGGACGAATCTGGGATCACGAAGAGTACCTCTCGAATGCGGAGCGAGGCTATTCATGAGATCGATCGTCTTGGGCGCGTGTGGATAGGATTGTTAAAAGTAAGAAGGATTGAATGTGTTCTAGCCGGCACATGGTTTTAAGTCAAGCTGACTTCGATCTGAATCCGTCAGATACGCAGATTTGTGTCTTTAAAATTCTTGTCCAGGTAGGTATGCTCTAAGATATACGGCGCGTGCACCTGGCAATTTGCATACTGATAGAAAACATGCGAGAGGATCTCTCCTCTTCTGTTTCTTGAACAACTTTCTCCATGTCTCTACTGGATGTCGGAGTCGCTTTTTTGATGTTCCACGATGGTATGAAATTTGGTCTCATGTTGGTTCTTTCCTTTCTTGATCGCTCATCGAACGTCGTGCAAAGCGATCGCCATCCCTCAATGCTGAAACCCAAATTGTAACGGAACTTCAAGATGTTCAGTTCAACTGGCAGTGCAATGTTGTTTCAGCGAAATAATCTAATATGGCGGATTTGGGCAGTATCAGGACGAGTAAATAAGCACAGCAAGAAAACTTGGAGAAGCAGCATCACCTCGTCCATGTCTACTCCACTTCTGCGTGCAAAACCCTGCTCTGCCAGTAATCGATACACTTCGAGCGCATTAAGTTATACACGAGATATTACCAAAGTCTACACATGTTTGACTCTCGATATCCAACCTCACCTCGCTGCCGATTCTGCCCGACACAAGTTAATCGACATACCACGCACCGCTACCAACGCCAGAATGCGATACCACAATCCCATAGTCGGAACAGCGGAAGGACTACCTTCCCAAGGAATGCTCGCTCAATGTCAGACCCCAATTGGCAGACTTTCCGACATTCTCCGATGTGAGGCGTCCATGTTTTGCTGGACTTCCTTGAAAGCAATACAGCTAGCGTTACAAGTTTGGCCTCAACACTTGGCCCGGGCAGCGTGGTTTTCTTGCAGGTAGGTTACGCGGCTCGTGATCGGCCACTAGGGAACTTTGTAGCCTTGCATCAGAATGGTAAGACTGGGCGCACGCCACTGCCGTTGAGCTTGTGAGGCTTTCGAATTAGGCCGCTTGTCTTCCGATATACATAAGAAAAGCGATGGCAACGAGGCCCTTTCGTGAGTTTGTTTGAAGCAAAGCAACCTCGAGTTATGCTCCATGTCGATCGATCACCGGCGCAACTCTCGGAACCACACCAAGCTCACCACAGAGCCTCAAGTGGGCCGCTAGAAGCTTCTTCTGCACTCAAGCTCCACCAAGATGCCGGACCGTTGCTTACCACTCCACTGATCTTTACTACTCCCGGTATTTTCGTGACGTCCGCTCACGCACTTTCATCTGTGTACTGCGCAAAGGTCACCTGCTGGCGTGTCGGTGTCTCCAACGTGTACTGGGGATGAAGAGTTTTGCTGCGGGTGCCTCGAGACGTGCCATGGAGACTCCACGACGACGTCACTCCATTATTCGACCAGTGCCATGGGGACAGTGCTCCATGGGCAGGTTTTGCTGGGGTTTATAAGGCGGAGACCACCAGTAGTGGAAACTTGTGTGATTGAATTGTTGCTCTTTGCTTCGGTCTTTCGCTCTTCCATACTGCCATTTTTACGTCGCATTTTGATCTCAACATGGATGAGAAGGACACCAAAGGCGGTGTAACGCCGCCGCCAGAGTACGTAAACGAGACGGCGCAGGCTCCTCAGGAGAAAGCGGAGATCCAGGCTGCACCACAGAGCTACGATGCACCCAAGGCGAAGACGGATCAGCTTGAAGATGCGCGAGGATGGGAGTCGGAGAACTTGATTCAGGATCTGGATAAGAAGCTTGAGCAGGAAGGATACAAGAAGGGATTCTTCGATCTTGAGTTCAAGAACCCCAAGCACTTCACATGGATGCTTGTCGCTTTTGCGTCGATGGGAGGTTTGCTCTCGGGTCTGGATCAGTCCTTGATCTCTGGCGCCAACTTGACGCTTCCCGACGATCTTCACTTCAACGAGCAGCAGGTTTCTTTGGTCAATTCGGCCATGCCTCTTGGAGGTATGTATTGATGTTGTACCCCAAAGTGACACACACTGACACGCTATAGCCGTCGCTGGTGCTTTCCTCATCTCTCCCTGCAACGAATACTTCGGCCGCCGCTGGGCAATCATCATTTCCTGCATTCTTTACACCATCGGTGGCGCTCTCAGCGCCGGTGCTATGAACTATGGCATGATGATTGCTGCGCGTCTTATCCTTGGCGCCGGTGTCGGTCTCGAGGGCGGAACTGTGCCAGTCTACGTCGCTGAGACCGTCGAGTCCAGACTCCGTGGTAACCTGGTGTCTCTCTACCAGTTCAACATTGCGCTCGGAGAAGTCCTCGGATACGCCGTTGCGGCTATGTTCATCTCCGTGCCTGGCAACTGGCGCTACATCCTGGGCAGCTCCCTCGTTTTCTCAACCATCATGGGAATTGGCATTCTATTCATGCCTGAATCACCTCGTTATCTTATGGTACGTACTATCTAAAGCTTCCTTGAAGCTTAATTCCTAGTTTTCTCGAATGTCGAACTGACCCCGACAACAGCACAAGGGCAAACCGCTCGAAGCCTATAAAGTTTGGCGACGAATCCGCGGCACTGCTACACACGAAGCCCGCGAGGAGTTCTTCGTCATGAAGCTCAGCACCGAAGAGGAGGAACGCGAAGTCGCCGCCGGCCGCACCAACCGCTTCCCCTGGATGGACTTCTTCACCAAGCCGCGCGCCCGGCGCGCCATCATCTACGCCAACATCATGATCTTCCTTGGCCAATTTACCGGCGTCAACGCAATTCTCTACTACATGGGCGTCCTCATGAAGCAAGTCGGCTTCGACACATACGACGCGACCTACATGTCCCTCGTCGGCGGCGGCTCGCTACTAATCGGCACCATCCCCGCCATCTTCCTGATGGAGACATGCGGCCGTCGATTCTGGGCTATTGCCATGTTGCCCGGCTTCTTCATCGGGCTCATGATGATAGGTATTAGCTACCAGCTCAACACGCTGAGCGCGCAGCTCGGCGTCTATCTCACCGGGCTCATTCTGTACGAGCTGTTTTTCGGGTCCTACGCGGCGCTGACGTGGGTTATACCTTCGGAGGTGTATCCCACGTATCTGCGCTCGTATGGAATGACGACGTCGACGGGATGGTTGTTCCTGAGTTCGTTTATCGTTACGTATAACTTCACTGGTATGCAGAATGCCATGACGCGGACTGGGCTTTCGCTTGGATTCTATGGCGGTATTGCTGTCCTCGGATGGTTTTATCAGATCTTCTTCATGCCTGAGACGAAGGATTTGACGCTGGAGGAGATTGATCAGCTGTTCCAGACACCCACTCGTCAAGTTGTTGCGACCAATGCAAAGAACGCTATGGGCGTTACGAAGGACCTTCTCCATGGTAGGTTCCATAAAGTGTTTGTGCAGAATAATCAGAGGCGATATGAGTCTTAGAAGGGACAGTAGAGGTTTAGAAATATATAGTCGAAATATTTACTATATATAGCGTTGTAGTTCGGTGAACGGGTAGATCTAGAGCTTTCGAAAGGATTGAGACTAAATTAAGAGATCATTTCAAATTTGGACCATATACTTCGCAGACAGGTCAATTGCCAATACGATCAAATTGAGCACCAGATTTACGCCACATTATTTAATTTCATTGCGCAGCATTTCATGTTTATACACTGTAGTCCTAACGTCTCAGGCTATCAGCATCTTCCACGTATTCTTCGGAGCTAATTCTATATCTAGTTCAAATACGCTCTGATCCTGCGTCAGATGAATTGTCTCATGAAAGCCTCAATCATGTTCATGATGAGCGAGGTATGTGTCTCAGTCGGAAACCATCGCTCCTTAAATTCCTGCCTACGAATGGTAGCAACGAATGACCAGCACATCTAAAGTCCATACCGATGTCTATTGTACGCTCACGTCAACGTCAACATGTCAAGTAAACCTTTTCGATGTGATCAAATTGTGTCCGCAAAATGCCGACGACGCTCCGCCGCAACGAGGTACATGGGATGCATAGAAGCGAAATTCATAGAAAGACTTGTCGTCTCCACGTCACCGAATAGCAAATCAGACTCATCGATTTCTACATCTGTTTTCCTCCTCGATCCTCAAAACCTAGACCCTGCGATACATGACATAAATTGCACGCGCCAAAATCGCCCAAATAAAATCCAAGCACAGCAACAACACCCTCTCCTCCCCACCCCATCCCACCTCCCCCAACTCCCTAATCTTCAAACCCAACTTCCCTCACAAATTCCACCCTCCCCCCCTCCCAAACCCACCCATCGTCCATCTCCGCGCCTCCACCCCCAAGTGCCGGTTCTGAGCGCCCGTTTCTCGCTTCGCAGCGGGCCAAGGCGCGAAGGAGCGGCGAAAACGGGTACGCCAGTGGAAACGCGCATAGTGGCACGTAACTAGCGAGATAAGATAGGCGGGAGTTGACGTTGGAGAATAACGGAATAGCGTGACGCAATGGATGCAGTGCGATGGAGGTGGAGATGCATGGTGGAGCTGGGTTTTGTGTGCGGGTGGTGATGTTTCGGGGCCGAGACGGGGTGGGTGCGAGGAGAGCGGATGGAGCCGATTGTCGGGTAGGGGGTGTTCCTCGCTTGTGGATTCATGTTGGTACCTGGAATGGGAGGCGTGGAGCTGGGTTTCGTTTGGGGACTGTTGTACTGCTTTTGTGCGAAGAGGACGATTGTGGCCGCCCTCGCTTTTTGATCGTGATGAGCTCACATATGAACCACTTTCTGAGTCCTGGCAGATCAATCCGACAGAATCTGCCAGTTCCGTTGAGCGCGGCGATTCCAATGGCGTGATGCTCCATCCTTCTGAGTCTCCTCCTTTGGATACCCTATCACCTTCAGGGGTACGCTCCTGCAACGGCTCTGCATCTGAAGCCAGGTAGACACAGGCAATCCCGTGGTAGCTTCGATTTCATCCCGTCATAATGCTATGCCTCCGCTGTATACTCCCATGTCAGCTACTTCACTTCGGTTGCGTCTGATCCTGCTCTTTCGCCCGTCTCTTGTCATGAAACTTTGCAATCTTCAGATCTAGATCAATCTTCTTCGCGACGAGATCGGAACGTGCGAATTCGAGTTGTGCGATGCGTTCTTCGGGCGTTGCTTGCAGGACGCGTCTCTTCTCCTGTGAGGCGGAATTAGCAGCTGTACAAGAACATATAGTAACTTGGTGATTCAATGGAGAATCATGGCATGTAAAGATTTCGGAGAAAGCATTCACGGTCAACGTACCTTTTTCACCTCATGGTCCTCCTTCAATCCCGCGCCATAGATTGTGCCAGCTACCGTGACCGCCGCGACCGAGCCAGTCATGATCCATCGCCGAACAGCCTGTGTAGTCGTCGCTGCTGACATCTTGTCGATTATATCGCGAGCGCTCAATTTCCCTGTACTGACTATCCAGCAAAGTCTCGGTCTCGAAAAAAGATCCACGGCAAAACCCCCGCCAAGCCCGCCCGCTTCGCCGCGGGAGTGCCTTCGCGCCTTGCGCCCCGCGTCCACCATCCACCACAACAAACAAACACCGACCGTACGACGCGATCCAATTGGCCCGAAAACACTCGAGCACCCTTCCAAAGGTCGAGCTTACCGTCCCGGAATTCAATTTCACGCAATGTCGAACCTCCCACGCTCCCAACCCTCCGCCTCGCGCCTCAGCACCGTCCCGTCGCAAAAGCCGCGCCAGCTCTCACACCTGCAAGCACAACTCGCGCAACTGACGGCGAATATGGCGGATCTCGAAAGTCTGATGCGGATGACTGCGGGCCAGGCGCAAGATATGCGAGGACTGGGTGGATATGCGGGCGCAATGTGAGTGTCTTCCGAGTCTATTCTCGCTCCGAAACCCTATACGCGAAATGTGCTAGCCAGAGCGATACTGAAGTGTTCCGCACAGGTTCATGGCAGCGTCGAAAGTCCTGGGCGAGGAGACTGTTAAGGGAGGGGATGAGAAGGGCGGGAAGGATGGGGATAAGTGAGGAGGGTACGCGAGCCTCGAGGATATCGCGAGGCACCATTCGAACGCGGCGGCTCCCAAGCAGGTCGAGATGACCAAGCACCCGCTCTAAGGGACGAAAGGCATGTGGATGGTTGAGGTGGTGCAGATAAGAGCGATATGGTCGGTCCCACGACCACGATGGGCAGGAGATACAGTCGGAGGACCACGACGGTTATGCTCCGCGGACGTACGAGAACAGCATGCCCTGCTGTTGGGATTCGAGAGCAGGCCAAGATGGTTCTGAGATAGCAGAGATGCATACGAAGACGATAGTTGCACTTCAACAGTGCCGGTACAATCCTCCTAGATATTACACCCACAATACCACCACAGTGGGGGTCCAAACCACCTCAACACCTCTCAGATCTCTCCAGATCCCATCCCATCCCCATCTCTCCACCAAAGCAGCACACTCCCCTCCCCCAGGCCGTCGGCCAAGTCGCACAGAACATTTCTTACCCTTTAAGCATAGAGCCTCAAACGCACACCCATCTCCCATCCTTATCACCCCCGCTAGTCTACCATTCGTCCACGAAAGAATGCATCCATACAGCCGCACAGCCCGCACAGCCAACAAAGATAAGCTACAACGTTTCACCGTCCACGATAGGAAGCTGCACGGCCACAAGGAACCAGACACAGATCAGCTGCGATATGGTTATTGGCCAATGGGTGGCACAGGCTGTGGCGTACTGGCCGGATTGCGATTGCGAGGTGAGCATCTGTCCACTAGGAGCATTTCGCTGGGCGACATGTCGTTATCAATCGCGCAACCATGTCGCCATGATAAGCTATTTTGCGTGCGCGCGCATGCGTGCGTGCGTGCGTATCATTGCCCTTGCAGATGGAATGTGTTGTCTGAGCGTGTGTGCCTGGCTGATGGGTGTATAAGAGGACTGGGGATCCCGCTGGTGGTAAAGTGAGCTTTTGCTTGAAATTATTGTTCGTTTGAATATTCTCCGGCGTATGGCTCCGCTCCGCTCGCCAAGGATGGATCCTTTCACGTGTTTAGCCACCACCATCGCATACGGATGTTAGTATTGGGTGATGATGGAGGACATTCCAGAAGCCGTGTCTGCATGGTTGCGCACTTCAAGTGTCGCATCGCGATGGGCTCGAGGGTCGTCGACATCAGAGGCGTTGCTGCGCACGGGATGGTCCCTCGCGATTCGAAGATCGACACAGCCTGAGACAGACCAATGTCCGCCTGAACGCGCAACCCACGGAGACATGCCCAAGATAAAATCGATCAGCACACACAGCCTCCGTCAGCCATGTCTACTGCACACCCCATCTCGATGGCGAGGTCCTACACCTACACTTGCACGTCAAGTCAGTCGGACCTATCCGATGTCGAAGGCCTCTTCCGCAAAAAGGAACCACAACACACGACCATCTCCCCACACTACACAGGTGAGCACACGATCAAGAGCACACGAGCAAGACCCTTATCCCGTAACTGCGCCCCAGGCTGGCCCGTTACAAGAAAAGGGTCCTTGATTTCTCCACCGTCGATCGCCGCACCTGCTGTCGATTCCGACCAGATCGAGGAGGAAAGTTCTCCCAAACAACGTCTAAATGAATCACGTATTCACCCCCACGGCATCCCGCGCGCGTAGAGGGGTTCCGTGCCCACTGGTGTTTCGAAGTCTGCAACTTTCGTATTGCGAGGTTGCAGGTGCTGCAGTGTGATTACGCGGTTCCGGCGGCTCGAATATGGGTTTGGAAATGTCGTTTCGCAGGTAAGGTCTTGCTGCTTGATGGGAGTCTTTCTCTTGCACCGGATCTTGCAGAGTTTATCTCGCATCTCCGAGCTTCCTAGGAAACATCAGCATGTTGCGAGTTCGGCATCGTGCGAACACGTCTCCAGAGACAAAATTATCATTTGCAAGCAACACCTGCAGCAGCATCCGACTCTTGCATCTGTAGCGTGTGAAGGTCAGCAATTTCGGCGACAAGACATTGTGGAGCGGATTCCACCGGGTCTAGCAGCTGATCTAGGCTTTGGCACCCCTGCTGCGTCATGCAAGTCAGACGCGGTGGCTTGCAGGAGCCCAGGGTGCGAATGGACCACAAGTTCCGCATAGAGCAAATCCGTGGGGGGGATTCCCTTCAATATTAATGAACCCATGCACATGCATGCTCTGTGGAATTACAGAATCGTGCATGCGCATGCTCGCCCGACACTTACAGAAGCAGGCTTGTATTTCAGCGTTGCTGTTGATGATGGTCGAGCGCATGTTACGGTGTAGTTTGGCTGGGTATTGCTTGCGTGCTTGCATGTGAAAGTGCTGGGGGCAGGGGTCAAGGCGATCATGGCTAGTGGCTGCGCGATGTCAATGTCAGCACTGTTGAGGCTGGACATGAGTCGCGCCCGATGGACAGCCTTTGTTCTCTCTTCCTACTCGATCCTGCAATGAAGCGCCTCTTGTGCCTGGCCAGATCTCGGTCGGGAGAAGTGAGGTTGAACTTGGAGGACAATAGCCAATCGCAAGTTAATTCTACCACGTTGCTGTCCGGCTAAAAGAGGCCTGTCCCAATTGAGCCTATGTATACTGTAGAGATCTGGACCGGCTGGATCTCGACCACTTCATGTGGCATACGCAGCATCTTTCCATGATCGGTGTCTTGGTACCAGAAAGGAGTGAGTGTGTATTCTGCATGGTGTATTCAGTATTCCAAGGATGAGTTGGTCGTCAACGTCCACACCAGTGCAACTTCAAGAGGTGAGCAGAACAGGGCCTGAAGTGGAGCTCGAGATGCTAGATCGGTATTGAGTACTTTATCGCAGTCCCTGGAGTCTCGGATCGATATCAAGTTAGGATTTCAGCCGCAGTATGAGTGGGTCGCGTGCTGTGCCCTATTCTTCTTGTAGGGTTTCTCGAATGCCCAATGTTGAGGACAATACAGATCTCGGTTTGTTCCATGCCGAACCAGGCACGAGATCCACTTCATGCAGGTGCTCCGAATAACGGTGGAGCACGCACTAGAGGATCCGTAATGTTCTGATACTGACAACACTCTACAGTAAAGATAGCCCCACTGGCCATGAGGTCAGGCAACGTGCGTACAGAAGAAGCTCTGTTGAGCGACTAGAAGATGGTGTCCTCGGAGCCCACGTGCCGCAACCAGTCTGGTGGAGCTGCTAAGGGCCGTGGGCACAGGTGAAAGACCCTGAAATAGTTGGCGCTGTCGGGCATTCTAGGAGGCAAGTACCGTGCTCGGAGACGTTTTCGGCAACACTCGGAGCGATTGAGCGATGTGCGGTGAAAAGGGTTGGAGCGTTGCCACGAGCCGCATGCTTCGTGCGCCTCGTGGCGAGAGCAGAAAGATGGAAAGCGTTGCGAGCCTTACAGCGTAGACATTAGAAGCCACGGGATGATGCTGGTAGCCGAGCTCGTGGCTTTGGTACACGCCAAGCGGCAATGTGCTGCGTCGAGAAAGTGTAGATTTGAGCAGCCAATGGAGAATTGCAGAGAGCTGCAATAGTTGCCGTGCTCCAAGCCGGCTGTTGTGGGCTGTCATGCTAGGCCGTGCAGTAGGAGACGTCAAGAAGAAGGCAAGCCGGGAGACGGGAATATGCAGTGACGTCGTCGGATCGACGAGTGCTATGCATGCAAGCGGCCTGGCCAGCACTTGTGGTTGGAGTGAAGTTTTCTGATGAGGCGCACTGCACATGTGTTGCTGATGTAGGTGCTGCACCATTGCTGCTGCGAAGTAACAGTAGGCGCACCCGAGAAACCTTCCACATGCCAGCAGCCGCCTCAACGTCGTCGGCGTACTCTAGAGGGCTAGGGTTCCAAATTGTTCGAGCTGCACGGTTCATGCGGTCTCCCTTAGAGCGACAGGGGGCCTCTCAAGCGGGCGCAATGCAAGCATTCTCCCGCTCAGCCATCGAGCGAGCGGGATGACTGGGCGAGATGGCTCGCGGTGTGCTGTCCGCGGCCTCGAGGGCACCAGTGCACGCCTGGCGATGCAGACGGGTGTCGTGTGCTCCGCATAATTGTTTTTTGCAGTCGCCATTCGCGCGCTTGACGAGACTGTGGAGAGAGAGCGCCGCATCTCGAGGGTGCACCGTGTCGCGCGCCCGAGCAGTTTGCCGACCAGCATGTTCCCAGGGGCCCCACCCGTGCTGCAGCTGCTATTGGCGCAATCGGCGGCGTCGAGTGGAGGGTACGTGGGGGAGAGGGTGCTTCCCATGGTCTCCCAAAGGACGACGCTCTCTCACCCGCCAAGCGCCACCAGCAGCCGTCGCACGCTGCACCCGGTACGCCAGAGGTCCAGTGCAATTATTGCGCCGCTCACTCGTGGTCCCGCCAGAGCTGCTGTTTGAGCGCTTCCATTGCGGCGCCGCGAGCCAATCCAGACATTCATTATTACACCCTCACCAAATACACCCTCGCCCGCGCCCAGCTACCCGCATCTGCTGCACTTACTGCACTGCGGCATTACTGCATTACTGCACTTGCAGCCTTCTGGCCTCTGTCGGCTGCGCTTGCAGGCTCAGGTCCCCATCTGCAGCGTGCGTGGGGTCTCATCCGGCATCTTGAAAGCACGCGCCGGAGCTACTACATCATCGCTCGATCGGAGGCACGCAGCAGTATTCCCCTCCAGCACTGGTCGCTCCCTCCTGGCCGTCCATGGACAGCATTGTGCCAGAGGGCAATATGGACCTCTCGCCCACCGACGACGCTGCCCGCCGCGGCATGCTCGAGGACGCCATGTTTCCCGCCTTTGGCAACGATGCGGGCAGCCCGACCGCAGAGTCGCCTGAGCAGCTGCAGAAGAACGACCCGCTCGGCACGCAGATCTGGAAGCTGTACTCGCGTGCAAAGACGCAGCTGCCGAATGCAGAGCGCATGGAGAATCTGACGTGGAGGATGATGGCCATGAACATGCGCCGGGCTGAGCTCGATCGCAATAAAGGGTACGAATGCCGCCATGCTCCTGCTGCTGACCGCCGCCTCCGCGCTGCGCACCCCGTCTACACGTGCTAACGAGACCTTCGGCGCACAGGTATGCGCAGAGCAGCCAGGGCTCAGAACTAATGCCTCCGCCCAGTGCGACTCCCCGGCCGTCTGCGCCCAGATCTGCTCCCAGCGGCATTGCCCAGCAGTTGCGCAAGTCGTCCGAGCAGCAGCAGCACCAGGCGCAGGTACCGCAGCCACAGGTCCAGCCCGACACTATGAACCTAGACGACTTTATATTTCCCTCGTCTGTCGGTAGTCCTGCGGGCCTGTCGCCAGAACCGTCGAATGATACGCCTGTCCCATTCCATGCAACCGCCCCAGTGATACCGATAAGAAAGCCTAATCAGGCCAACGACCATGATATCTCCCTCGCCCGCGCCTCCGCTCCCTCAGTCCCTCCCATGATCCACCGAGAGAATGAATTCGCCTACGTCCCTCGACACGTCCGCAAGACCAGCATCGACGAGCGACGAGTGAGTTCCTTATCTCCCGACTATCATTCCCCTCTACAGCCTGGCTAACTGCTTATCAGCCACCCAAACGCCGCGCAGAGGCGTCTCCCCAGGTCCCTCCCGTCAACAGCATCATGATACCTACCGATGCCCAAGCCGAAGCCGACCTCAACCAGTACTCGCTCGACCACTCGATGCACCCACCCACCTTCCCGGCGTCCCAGGCCCAGGTCCCCTTCTCCATAGACACATTCCAGATGCATGAGGACCCCATCGTCAACTCCGCCGGTCCATTCCAGCAGAACTTCGGATTCTCGCCCGTGGGGTCGCCCATGATGAACCACAATGCCTCCTACTCCAACATGTTCAACCCCAACTCCATGGCCTCGTCCCTCAACTCGACCGACTACTACTCGCCACCGACCTCCGCCTTCCCTTCTGCAGTCTCGACGCCCCAGCCGATTCCCGAAGACAACCAAATGTACTTCGACCGCACTGGAATGGACATTCGTGGCCCCCATGGTGGCTCCTCGTACGGACCCCACCGCCCCTCGAACCTCTCGACATCGATGCAACCGCAGTTCATCTTCAACCCGAGTGGCTCAGACTCGGTCTTTAGCCCAGTGACAAGTACCAGCTCGTCATTACCATTCTCTGCAACATCATTTGGCCACCATGTCGACCCGAATCAGGTATTGCACAACAACTTGCCGCTGCGACAGCAACACGAGATGCAGATGCAGCGACAAGAGAACATGTTCACTTTCGGCGCAGACTCCGATGGCGAGGACGACGAGGGCAGCGCGTTCGCAGACCGCACCATGCCGCACCCAGAGTACTCCCCAATGGACGACGGCAGCATGGATTTCTCCTCTGGATTCCAGTGGGAAACCAACTTGTCGAATCAATTTAATCCGATGCAAGCGCGATACCCAGCGGGTCCGCCGCGCAAGACCGTCACCATTGGAGGGGCCGAAATGGTGTCCTCACCGCAAGATCACTGGAGTCCTGGGGGCAGCCTTGGTCGGGCGCATGGCTCAGCTGCGTCTGTTAGCGACATTCGCAACCGTGGGAACGACCCACGTCGCCAGAAGATACCCCGCACTAGCTCGACGCCCAACGCAGCCGGATTGGTGCACAACGGAATGCACGGCCGACCGCAGTCCTCGCCCAACTCCCCGCCAGAGTCAGGCTTCAGTTCTGCCGCGCCATCAAGGCCGCAGAGTCCCGGGGGCACCAAGCAGGGCGAAGGTGGTGCGCCCACGACATGCACCAATTGCTTCACCCAAACCACGCCTTTGTGGCGCCGTAATCCTGAAGGGCATCCCCTATGCAACGCATGTGGTTTGTTCTTGAAGTTACACGGTGTCGTGCGTCCGCTCTCATTGAAGACCGATGTCATCAAGAAGCGCAATCGAGGCAGTGGCAATGCCCCAGTCGGCTCAGCGTCAACTCGGTCATCGAAGAAGTCTTCGCGCAAGAACTCGATCGCTCACACACCAGTGACGACGCCGACGTCGCATAAGGCTGCTGATTCAGAGTCTCCAAAATCTACGGGTTCTGTAAATGAACGACCCAACACCGGGGTTTCGGTTGCAGCTGGCGTGACAAGCTCAAAAACCGGTGGGGTTGTGCCAATCGCTCCGGGGCCGCCCAAGGCTGGGAACACGACCGCCGCCCCGCCATCTCGTGGTTCAATCGCAGCACCGCGCCGTGCTCGTGGTATAAGCAAGACTGAATCACAAGAGCTGGAGATGGCTGACGCTGACGACACCAACGGACGAGCACCACCACTACGCAGGAAAGACACGGCTATCGCCACATCGAGTGCTTTCCCGAACCAGAACCAGAATTTGGGCTCCCTCCCGATGGGTGCCATGGGCCAGGGTTTGCAGTCCTCTGGTCCTGCAGAATGGGTAAGACGAATCACAACAGCTTTCGAAAACAATGACTAACAGGAAATAGGAATGGTTGACGATGAGTTTGTAAGAGACGCAGTCACCCGTACACGAATGGCACTCTACGATCATTCCGACACTTGTCAACTTTGTCCCACCAGCATTCTCCTTACCTGGTGTACGGCACTAGGACTCGTGCACGAACGTTCATCTCTCGAAGCCTGGACCCGACCACGCTCTTCTCCTTTGACGGCCCGTTCCCGTGCACGATGCGTCGATTTTGCGACGCGCTTTAACCGCCGGGATAGATATTGGCCGACTTCTGATGGCATGATCCCATTTCTTCTGAGCATTCAGCTTGGTGGTGGAGGCAGGCGCTCCATCAAGCTGGTGCCAACACTAATACCTCGTGGCAAGAAACACGGGTGGATCGAGATTTTGGATTTTTCCAATCGATCTCTCCACCTGTCTTTCTACATCAAGCCACGGACTACACACGGCGCATGTTCACAAGAGATATCCCATGATGCATCGGGGCAGCCATGCATTTTGCTGCTGTTTTTTTGACGTTGATGACACATGTTTTCGAGCGCTGCGTGCATGGCGTTTCTTAATACGGCTCGGTCCAATGCGCTTTTGGTATTTTATGATACACACACACTTGTACATAGAGGGTTGGCGCGATCGATTTTGTGATATCCTGATGAGCATGTAATGATCCGAGAATGGGTCTCAATGAACAATTACTATTTTGAAAAATAACCTCATCATGATTCCGTGTGAGAACAGAACACTATACATCTGTCGAGAAACTAGATACGATTTCTAGAAGCTCAAAATACTTCTACAAGACAACCTCGTTACTTGGTCCTGGATATTTTTGTGCCACCTCGAAGTTGCTGCTCTCAGAAACAGGAAGGTTGACACACATGGCACCTCTCGGAATTCGTTCATTAAATCAGACATGAAACACATCTTAAGACAATCGAGTCTCCATCCCAACCAAAGAGCACTCGTTACAACTTCCCGCGAAATCGAACTGCGTGGACCCTCCGTATGCCGTCCCCGATCCGCACCCAATGACGTATGTGGGGTATACACCATCACATTTCCATATCCAGCGCGAATCGATCCATCTCCACCTGTGAAGCAAGTTGGATATATTTGCACAACCTTACTTGTCTTCTAAACATTTTTTTTGCATTCGATCTTGACATCAATCAAGATGCCCAAAGCGCTCATCCTCGTCGCCGATGGATCTGAGGAGATTGAATTCGTTACGCCTTATGATGGTACGTGGAGTATAGTATCTCTTCTATCCTATCTATATACCTCCCCATTGCCCGTTTATATATTATTGAGATATGATATAAGAGTACTGCTTGTAATAGACTTACCATCCCCCAGTTCTCACACGCGCAGGCTTCGAAGTCGCGTCCGCGGGTGTTGATTTGAAGAACGAGGGCTTCGCACAGTAACTATATCCCCCTTCCATTCACACCACCCCATCTCCCCTAAACACCTCATCACGTCCTGATATGTGATTTCCAGCATGACCCGCAACATCCGCATCGTCCCCGACTTCCCTTCCCTCTCCGCCCTCCCTCTCTCCCACCAACCCGCACACACCTACTTCGACATCCTGATCTTACCAGGCGGTGGACCTGGGGCCAAGATGTTTAGTAACACGAAGGCGGTTACGGAGTTGATTAGTGCGTTTGTGGGGGAGGGGAAGTGGGTGGCCGCAATCTGCGCAGGCACGACTGCGCTCGTTGCTGCGGGGGTGAAGGCGAGGGTCACGAGCCATCCGAGTGTGAGGGAGGAGATTGAGGGGAGGGGGTGGGTGTATAGTGAGGAGAGGGTGGTTGTTGATGGGAGGGTTGTTACGAGTCGGGGGTAAGTGCTCTTCTTGATTTCATTATATTTTGGGGTATGGTGAAGATGATGACGCTGATTATGCAACACAGACCTGGCACGGCGATGTTGTTCGCATTGACGATTGTGGACGTCATGTGTGGGAAGGAGAAGAGGGATGAGGTTGCGGGGCCAATGGTTGTTGCTGAGACGCTTTGAGTTGTTGGGAGAGAGCATCGTGCAGAATCGTTGGTGCGTGGGACATCTTTACTTGAACCGCGAAGTCGTGTGACGGTCTGGGCAGGTAGCACGAGGGGTGGACGAATCTAGACGGTTGAGATATGGGTACACATTGGTGTTTGGAGATTAATGTGACCATCCGACTGGTTGATGCTCCTGCTCGTCGGTTTTCCGACTGGACCAGGTAAATGGAGGAAGAGATCACAACAGCAGAAATCTCATCTCTCCGACCTGAGAGTACGGCCGTTCTACCTGGAGCCTGAACTAGCAGATCAGCCTATCATTGAAGCCTGAATACGAGTAAATGTACGACATGCCATGTGTCGTGGTGTGCTGATGCCGTTATTGTACCACCAACGACCGATGCGCGAGGGGCGTCAGCCGCACAGCCCAAAATCTTCCGAACCACAACATCCACATTTGTACACAACTCTCAACCCACTCACAACAGCCTCGCTTGCTCGGTCGATGGGACCTTCGCCCATCCGATGCAAATAGGACTGGAGGCTTGTACTGTACGCCCAGCAGAAGTGGTCCGATGACGACTCTCGGATCCAGGGAACTCTATCATCCGACAAGCCGACCACCTCGCTAACATCGTCAAAACACTGGCTTCCACGCATACTTCGCATTCAGCGACGTCCGATTGGCCGGTTAATCAAGCGAGCGCATCGCCAGTCTTGACCATGTCGTGTCAAGGCCGCTCTTGCGGGAATGGCGCCGTGATCTGCGGGGCTAGTGGATGTAACACGATCCACTTCGCTACCTTTGCCAACCGTATGTACCGTATCGCACTCTGTCAACTATGCACGAAACAGTAGGGATCGTGGGGAAGTGTTCTGTTCCGTTCCGGCGAGAACTGGGCGGTATGACGAGGTGAGGTTCGAGAGACGAGCTCGAGGTCTGATAGGCTTGATGTGATTCACGTTGAGTCCAAGGGGACGGGCCGCGCAGGCTTTCGTGACGAGGACAGGATGTCAGTCATAGGGGCGTTGTGTACCCTGGACAAACGGCTTAGGCTTCTGGGCATGACAGGCTGGTATGGACTCTGAATGGTTTCCATTTAAACCTGAAGACCACCCACAAACTTGGGAGTCATTGTTTTCCATCGACTCTCCCATACTACCATACTACCACCTTGGATTCTGACTAGGATTGTCCAGTTTGACGAACCCAAGGACGAGCCCATTCCATCACTCCAAGTCAAGCGACGTCACCATGGAGTTCAATACTACGACTACCTCGCCGAAGGTTGCGGCTACTGATTTCCAGACCTTGGGAGGTCTGGCCCATTCGCTGCAGACCATCGCGCTGGCGACTATTGTGTTTGCAGTATGCGTCTCTTTACCAAAACTGAAGCATCAAGCACAACTCTCACGACTGCCAACCCTTGGCGGGTCAGGGAGTGCGGACGAGAAGCGCAAAGGATTTCTCCAGTCCGCAAAAGATCTATACTCATCCGGCTATAAAAAGGTGAGATCACCGGCTCATGGAGGATACATCGCTGACATGAGATAGTTTAAAGATGGTATCTGGCTTACGACCACAAGTGATGGTACGTACTTTCCATGAACCGGGTACTGACATATTTCTGACAGCGAACAGGCGAAAAGAGCGTTGTTATACCGATGTCTTTACTTCCAGAGCTCAAGAAACTTGGTGACAATGTTCTCAGTTTCCCAAAGGCTGTGGAACGCGTAAGCAGAATACATCAGGGATCGTAAACAACACTAACAGAGGCAGTCAATGGAGGTCAAATACACTAATCTCGAGCTCGGAGCTGTCGATATGCTACCGCACACCATCAAGTCGGACCTTACACCAGCGCTGGGTGAGAACACATATACAAGTTACCAAG
The DNA here is from genome assembly GCA_003501895.1 of Phaeosphaeria sp. A1 3.1a. Classification (NCBI taxonomy): domain Eukaryota; kingdom Fungi; phylum Ascomycota; class Dothideomycetes; order Pleosporales; family Phaeosphaeriaceae; genus Phaeosphaeria; species Phaeosphaeria sp. A1 3.1a. The sequence continues at coordinate 153,865 of QVXC01000003.1, forward strand.
TACAATTCTAACAAGAGTTCAGCTCGATTGAATCCTGTAATATGCCAGGAGGTGGACGCAGCAGTCCGACACTATTTACCCCCTTGCAACGACTGGACCGAAGTCAACATCAACAGCAAACTCGTTGATATTGTAGCCAAGGTGTCGGGATTCATCTTTGTCGGACCAGACCTATCATCCGACCCAGAGTATCTCGATTGCGGCACTAATTACACCGTGAGGCTCATGGATGCAGTGAATGCCATCAAGCCGATCCGCCCTTGGTTGCGCCCATTCCTGGTCCCCCGCCTGCCCGAGCTCGTAAGGCTTCGTGAGATGGAGGAGCGTGCTGCAAAGCACCTGCAGCCCATCGTACTCGAAAGATTGGCCGCCATGAAGGATGATCCCAACTGGCAGAGACCTGACGATATGCTGCAATGGTTACTCAACCGCAATGTGGGCGCGTCAGTTGAGGCGATAGCCAAAACCCAACTCACGTTGATCTTCGCAGCGATCCACACAACAACCCTGACCGCTACGTCTGTCCTCTACACACTTGCCGTCACGCCAGAATGCATCGAGCCACTCCGCGAAGAGATCCGCAACGCCATGCATGAAAACGACGGAGTCATCAACTCTCGTGCACTGCAGTCCATGATCAAGCTCGACAGCTACATGAAAGAGGTCATCCGCGTCTACACTCCCTTTATCAGTACGTCCCTCCTCTCCCTTTCCACATCCTCCCTCAAGCTAACTATCCACAGCCTCCTTCAACCGCCGCGTCCTCAAAGGCATCACCCTCTCCAACGGCCAATACATCCCCGCCGGCGTCCTAATCGAAGTCCCCGCCGCCGCCGTCTACGCAGACAGCACGTACTACCCCAACGCCGCCGACTTCGACGGCTTCCGGCACGCGAAGCTGCGAGAAGGCGGCACGGCGACGGACAATGCGCGCAACCAGTTCGTTACCACGAATGATGCGAACTTGTTCTTTGGGTATGGGCGCCATGCTTGTCCGGGAAGGTTTTTCGCGACGAATGAAATCAAGATGATCCTCGCGAGGTTGGTGCTAGATTATGATATTAAGATGCCGGGGGGTGAGACGGAGAGGTATAAGCCGATTGAGATGGGGGCGTCGGCGATGCCGGATCCGACGAAGACCTTGTTGTTTAGGAGGGTGGAGGTTTGAGTGTGATGAGGAGATGACTTTTGGGAATGCACTAAGTTCGAGGCAGTACGCATAGGTAGCATATATCGTGGTGGGATCAGGTGCTGTAAATGCAGCATGGTAGATGACACATTTACTTTCTTCTGAGTTGATATGATGAAAGACTCAAGCCAGTGCTGATTGATCTATTTGAATCGTTGCCACCACGATCTCAAGGTATCGTATACTGCAAACGTCTTGTCCAACACAAAACCAAAAGTGCAAACTTGAGCATCATATCACGTGACCCTCTCTCCCTCCCCTCTCCCCTCTCCCCTCTCAAACCCACACCCTCTCTCCCACCCCCTCCTCCTCCACACAGCATTCACACCCAATCCCCCAATCCAGCACCCTCAACCTTCCCAATCCAGCCCTCCCCAAAAAAGTGTCGATTCCCTCGCTAGCCATCATGCAGCATATAGGGGTAGACTGGACCCTCTCCTTTATCTCGAAACGTGGCGGGTGCGGGGCGGGGCGCTGGGATGGAGCTTGTTTTGGGGGTCATAGTGCGGTGGTGATATAGATAGATAGAATCTGTCAATAGCTTGATGGTAGGTGCGGGAGGGGCGTTGAGGGCGTCTACTTCGTGTGAGGTGCATATTTTGGTGAATCTAGGGATTTGAAGAATGTGGTATCTCGTGTGTGGTTCAAAGTTTACGTTTGAATTTACTCAATTCATATGAATCTCACGAATTCGACGAGGAAGAAGTTTTGTGTTTTGAATTTTTTATGAATTCATTGGTTGGTTCTGGTTCTTTTGTCCGTTGTTTGAATATGCATAATACATGCTACAGCCTGATCCAACAACACCATCTTCTCCCCCTTCTTCTATCCACTTCAATCTTCTCCTCACCCTCTCTCTTTAAAACCCCATCTCCAAAAACATTACAGGAAACGCCCAAATCCAATCCCCAATCCCAACATGTAGCATTGCAATTCATGCAACGCATAAGCTCGCTCTCGCCAAACGCAAATGAAGAATATAAATGCAATTAAACCAAATCGAGATGATTCGAGCGCCGGGCCCCGATGAAGCGAAGAAAAAAGAGCGGTATAAAAGTGTTGCCTCAATGGGGGCAGATAGAAAAGAAAATGCTTTGTACGGGCGATGCTGAAGGCCGAAGAAACAGATGCCGAGGATATACAAAAAGCGCCATATATGTTTGTAAAGGGTGAAACAAAGTCTTGAGACGCCGCCAACAGAAACCAACATGCTCAAATAGTATGGAGGTGTCGCCGAAGATCGCAGGAAGCGAGCCGGTTGTGGCTGGGAGCGGTGCGCGAGGCATTTGTGGACCGGTCGATCGTTGCGTCTGTGTGCGCACACCCATGGCGATTAAATGATCGGTAGATATGAGCGCCGAATGAACGCCAATGCAGATGCTTCTTGTAGTTCGAAGATGTAAGGAAACGTCTAATATTACGTGCTTGCTTTTAAGTGTTCCATTTTCGCGTGCGGTAAAAAAGTGGGTATCGTCGATTCGCCGTGGCCACATTAAGTAGTAGTCGACAGAGGAAAGGGTCCGGAACGTGAGCCAGCAGTTCCGGTGGCATCGAGGAAGATTATCGATAGGACTGCGGCTTAGCGCAACTCACTCTTTGCAGCCGTCCATGAACGAGTTCTTGGGCCAGTCGAAACCAGTGCTTTTCCTGAGGGTTTGTTAGTATAGTTCTTTCTTGTATTACAAAGGCGACTTACCAGTCGGTCAGGTTAGGGTTGGCATATGGCTCAGGGTGCTTCCTGATGTACTCCGTGGTGGGGTACCCGGGAGGGTCGCAGGTCATGAAGTCATCATCATCTCCTTGATCCTCATCCTGATAGATTCGGATGAAATCAAGGCTCATGATGACAGGACCCTTCTTCAATTCCGCTTCGATTTCGGCGACGTTAATGGCAGCAAAGCTGTTCGACATACCCGAGTTGGCGATGATGGCCATTGGCTCTTCCGGTATGGTTCGTGTGCCAATGTTGCCGTTGGGTCGGGTGCCTGGAGCCTTCATGGTCCATGTCTTGTCCGCACCCACGTACCAGGTGATGTAACCGTCCGAGCCAGGCGCGTATTCGAATGCGTAGGTCTGGTACTGTTTGCCTCCATACCAATCGACGTTCAGGTTGGTAAGTCCAGAAATAGCCTCCTGGAAGGGACCCCCCTTGTAAGCGTTCATCATTGTGATACTTGTGTCGTACACCTCAAAGAAGTCTTGAACTTGTCAGCAGAAGCGCTTGCGAAGTCAAAGAATACTCACCATAGTCGGGTTGGTACCAGATATCGAAAGGCGCGGCTTGGAAAGATTGCGATACGACACCAACAGCGTTGGTCTCACCAGGTCCCAAAAAGTGGACGGAGCCTTCCAGAGCATCGATTTCGGGCGCACTTCGCGACTTGCCGGGGCTGGGGTGATCCTCGCCCTTGCACGTGCAGGCAGGTAGTCGCATACCAGGCAGATAGCTGAGACCGTCGTACGAGCTTTGGTTGGGGGTGATGCCCACATCGCACTTGTCGTGGTAGCTGTAAGGCCACAGACCTTCAGTGGATCCAAGATAGCCAGGGCGGGCGAGATTGCCCATGGTCCAGAAACCAGGCCAGTAACCACTCACATCGCCTTTTCCGGGGAGCGAAATACTGGCCTCGAGATAGCCACCTTTATAGCACAGCTTGTTCCACGACTGGACCATGCCAGACCTGTACTTGAGCCCGTGGTTCTCGAAAAGATCAAAGTTGAAGTTGAGAGTGCCGCCCTGGGTGTAAGCCGCATCGGGATCGTACCACTGTTGGGTGTTAGTGATGCCATCACCATCGTGATTTCATGAAACTCACCTCCAAATCCTGCGTGGCACCATACCAGATGTCCACAGCTTGGAAGTATGGGTCGTCGCCATCGTAAAATGTGCGTCCATCGGTGTTGAACTCGTCGGAGAAGACGAGTTTTTGCCTCTTTCCATTGGCTCCAGTGCGGAACTTGGCCGACTCTGGCGTGTCAGGGTCGATAAGACCGATGCGCAGGTTTGAAAGAAGCGGTTCGCTCTCTTTGCCTTTTATGCAGAGTGGGTTGTTTGTACATGGCGTTATCTCTGGTTTTGTCATCTTGTCGACAAAAGTGCTGCAGATGGTCAGTATACAGTATCAGGGGGAAGGCGGTGAGATGAGCGGTGACATACAGTACTGGGTAGCCGATGAACAGCACGAGGAGACCAAGCGCGAAAATGGCAAGGGCGCCAACGTTGGCAAACCCTCGCTTGGTAAATATGTCGCAGTCGCGCGCCTCCTTGTCGTTGGGGTCGGGGTTGTGCAGGTAATCGTCCTTCTCGACATCTTCGGGGAACAATAGCAGTCCTGCCGATGGTAGAATGTTGAACTTTTCCGATACGGTCTGTGTGTTGAGGTCCTCTTCGCTGCCGGCGCGCGACGGCGCTCTCGAGTCGTCAAAGGGCGAGGCAAAGGGCCCCCGTGAGTCGTGCGTCATGTCTGAACTCCAGCTAGTCCGCCGTGACATGGCAGACGGAGAGCGGACGGGCGACTCGTCGCGGTAGGGGCGTGTCTTGAGCTTGCGGGGCGGTAGCAGCAGCTCGGCGGATGCGGCAATGTCTGCATTGCCGTACACTCCAGGCACTGGCGGCGAGAAGATACCGGGACTTTGGGGCGCGGTGGTAGGTCGGATGGGCTGGGTCAAGGAGCGGGCAGAATTGGTCCTCGCTGTGCTTGGTCGCACGGCAGGCGGCGAGTTGTCGTCGGTGCGGGCTTCCTGGGTGCCCGAGTTGAGGCGGATGTGGGGAGGGCCATTGCCCCGTGGTGACTGCGGCATGAGCGACATCTGGGGCGAGCGAGCGTGTTCAGGGTCGGAGGACTAAGCGATGCGGCGGCGATAGGGGATGTCCAGGGCAGCGCGGGGAGCTGCGACCTGGTGTGTGATGCTGGAAAAACGAGTGTTGTGGTGCTGCAGCTGCGGCACGCAAATGGGCGGCGGTGGTGCAAAGGGAGCGTCGTGCAGGCTGGGTGCTCGGAACGATGATGGTGACGGGGCAACCAAGGGACAGGCGCTATGCAGCGTCCAAATGCGGCCGGCGTCGTGTAGCGCTGCGAGGGAAAAGCCGACGGGCAAAAGCTGCTCGGTATCGCTGCTGGTGTCGAGGAACAGGAACGCAGAGGCAGTCGAGAGATGGCCAGATAGAAAGAGAGAAAGCGGTTCAGCGCCTCCTGTGCGGTCTTGGTCGCGCCTGGCCTGGACGGGGGCGTCGGTAGGCTATTCCAGGGTTGCTGACTCTGCCAGGAACGCACTGCACAAGCACCTTGGCGCACTCTCAACCGGCGTCGGGAAGGAAGCCTCGTCTGCGGGCGATCGACTGCGCGGGTTAGAAGCGTGCGATAGGGGAGTCGAATTGAGGTGTGTGTATGTATCTGTGTGTGTGTCTATGTACACGGCGGTGGAGAGGAGTGGCAGAAGGGGTGCCTCAGAGGAACAGGTACGACAAGTAGTGGCAAGCAGCCTTGGAGCTTGGAAGCGTGCAAGCAAGCTCTGGTCCCTGACAGGCCCACCGCGCACTCAGGAGCACGCTGCAATGTCGAAGCCGTGCGGCGACTCTTTGGTGCTGCCGCTTACGCACTCCAAGCGGGATGGCTTGCTAAAATTATGCCAGCCAATGCCACCGTCGCAGTCCCAACGGCCACCATCTCAACAATCGCTGCCCTCGCCATGAATAGTCCCTCGAGTCCTACAGCACCGCAACACACACGCCTGCTGCTGGACCCGCGGGCAGTGACGCTGCGAAACATGACGCTGCTTATGCCGCCGAGATTGCAAACGGCTATGCCTCGCCCGTCCAATACAAGGCTGTTATGCGCCGCCATTGGAAGCTGGCCACCTGGGACCACCCCTGACCACACCGCCGACCGTTTGAAGATCGCCCCTCGAAATCTGCACACAAGACCGCCGCTCGTCATCCCCATCTGCAAGACATGTTCCTGTTTGCTCGTGTGCGCGTGTGCAAACATGTCACCCACCAGTGCCACTAATCCCATACTCTCCCATGTTTGCTGCAGCCTGTGAATACTCGTCTCCAAGGCTGCTCGCGTGCGCGGCCTCGTCGACGTTGGCGATCGATTACGCGTCGCACCACATATAATCACACTCCCTGCCCAGCCTCCTCTGCATCGGCCTCCCCTACCGAATCTGTTTGTGCGCCCTGCTCTATCGATATCTCAGAATAAAGCCTCGACGTCCCCCTTAGTCATGACCGCCCGCTCGTGATCTGGCCAGTCCTCGTGTCCGAGAGGGTAGCTATCGCCGTATCGCGGGCAGATCCGTCAGTCGTGATAGCTTGTCATCCTTCGCTTCCATCGCTTGCTCCTTGGTTGCTCTTCATTGCTGGGCGGCGTCTAGAAGCTGATCCTCGCTGATACTGCGAAGACTGTCGAGCATAGAGTGATGGCCGTCAGTCTTCACATGGCTGCCGCCATCGACCTTCGACAGCTTGCACACCATTGCATCGCCATTTGCTGCGCCCCTTTCGCCCTATCCGCCAAGCGGCGCCTGCGAAACATCCGAAATTGAAGCGCGAGGCGCCGTCCATTTTGCCACCAGTTGGCCGTGCCGAGGCGCTGCCGCCATTGGACTGCAATCGACTCTCCTTGAACATCATCCGACGAATGAGAGTCTGCCATTGCCTGCGCAGGGCTGAGAACCCGTGAGTGCCAGCTGACTTAATCGATAGCAGCTGAATCCAGGTTGTCGATTGCTCTTAGCGAAGTGCTTGGTGCGAGATCGCTGGCAGCGATTGTCGAGTCGATTAGCTGGGCGTGAATGCGCAGGGACTTGAAATGTTCCGTGGTTTCGTGGCATGTGACTTATCTCAAACTGTGCCCAGCATACACAGTATGCGACCAAAATAGACGAGACGATGAGTCGTCTCCTAATGCCTGCTCGATGAACCAAAAGCTGCCTCGACTGCATCCAAAATAATAATCATCTGCAACTGCATATAAAAATGTGAACTTGTCCTTCTTCCTTGTGTAGCCTGTTGTGCAGAACGATAATCACCAATCTCACCTGTATTCATAGGTGCACATGCTTTCAATATCTTGAATATCAGAACCTTTCGAAGGCGCTGACAAACACGAGATGGTGCATCGAAGCCATCATCATACCAGTATCGAAAGCTGCAAGTCATATCTTCATTCCTCCATAATCATCCACAAACCCATCCTCTCATATCCCAAACCCCCACACTCTCGCCCAGTCCCCATCACGATCACGACTCCACACTCAAAGCCTTCATCCCCACCACCCTCCCCTCCCCCTCATCCACGCCCACAACATAATACTCCTTCCTCGTCCCATCAATCGTGACCCTAAAAATCTTCACCTCCCCGCCGCTCGCCTTCTCCACCGCCTCCACCACTTTCTTATACTGGCTCTCAAACCCCTTTGGCGTGAACTCCTCCACCTCCTTCTCGCCGCCTAGTAGCTTTTTGAGATCGCCTGAATCGCAAAAATATTAGCCTTTGTTCAAGTGCACATATATACAGCCCACCGTCTACAAGCGTAGAGTGTGATAGTAGTAGTAGGAGCAGTACGAGTAGTGATATAGAGGAAGACACATACCAGCAGATAAACTCTTCCCCCCAAACTTCAACGCAACAGGCTCAAATGCCTCATCCGCATCGCTCACATAGTACTCCTCCACCTTCTCCAGCACGCTCGGCACAGCGGTATCCACGCTCTTCGTGCCGTAGCTCTTCTTGCCCGCACTGCTCTTCGCCTCCGCCGAGCCCGTGTCCTGGTTCGCCTTGTCGAGGAACGAGGCGTAGTCGGCGTCGGAGGACATTGTGCGTGTTGCTCGGAGATATACCGCGGAGGGGATTGTGAGAGGCCGAGGAGCTGGGAACTTCGTTCGCGAGGGACGTGGGAGGGTTGCGGATGTGGAGAGGGATGCTTGTCGTGAGCAAACGGGGAGGCGTGGTGTATGAGGACTTGGAAGAGGAAGTGTGGTTCGGCGTAGTGTTGCTTGTAGTGCGCGTTGTGGACGAGGCATGGTTGTGGAAGCTGCCAATGACGCAATGGGGAAGCAAGCTGCTCCCGCGCTGGCACGAGGCTGAGAATGTCTGCCCACTTGCCCCACCCTTTTCAAGGTCCAACGAACATGATCCACACCCTCGACTCCGCACTTCTGGAAGGTGAAATGTGCATGTTCAGCTAAATTTCACGCACTTGCGTCTGTACAAAGACATGACAGCTTCGTGAGATTGGGTGCATCATGTCGAACGTGCTTCGAGCCATATCACTGCGATGGGGCGAACATGATATTATTACAAAACACACATTGCATTCTTGATTATGGAACCTATGGATAATTCATTTTGAACAAGGAATGGACATGGAAAAAGGGTTCATGTGCTACAACAACAATAATAATCATGACCAATCAAGACTGGCAAGCTCCTCCTACGAGCTTGCCTCGAGGTCCTGCTCCTCCCTTGTTTGGAGACCCTCCGACGGCCTTGTCTGGGGATCTTCCTACGACCTTGACTCGACTGGCGTCGGCGCATGACTTGTGCCGTTTGTGGGCGCATTGCGCGGACTGCCGCGCTCCGAGGTCGACGTCGTCATCTTCGTGTCCTCTCCTTCATCATCGTAGTTCTCATCAACATCCATATGGCGCGCAGCTGGCTCGTGTTGCTCGGGTCGTTCCTGCTTAGGGGTTTCCGACATCCGGGGTGGCGGTGGAGCTGCGGTCATCGAGGGAAGTGATGGGGGGTGGTGAGCAGCTTCAGACGGGTGGTAGCCATCATTGATTCGGCGAGCATCCGGTGTGGTGTGAGGGCTGTGACGCGCAACCTGGGGCGATGGGATGGGGTGCGGAGGTGTTGGTCGGCGACTGCTGGGCTCTTCAAGCTTCTGTCGCTTCTCCTCGTTGGCTGGCGGTTTGCGGTCCGCAACGTCGTTCTCTTCCCATTCGCGGAGGCGCTTGGCGGGAGGTGCAGTTGGTGGGCGATCATCGCGGTCGCGTGCAGCAGCCTCGGCAGCAACCAGAGCAGATGCTGGCGCGGGAGCGCCGCTTGCGATACCACTGCTAGCTGAAGCGTCTGGATGATGCTGATATGGTCCTTGGTAACCACTGCGAGGAGAGGCAGGGCGCGCCTCGACAATAGGTCGAACCTCAGGTGGAGGACTGTTGGGACGTCCGAAAGGTGGTGGTGGACCCTGACCTGGACCCTGGGTTGGCGGACCGGTCAGGCCTGCGGGAGGCGGTGGCGGTGGAGGTGGAGGGACGCTGCCTGCGTGAGGACCATAGTTGGGGTTTGAGATGCGATTAGGCTGCGCAGGCTGCTGATGGTGTGCAGGCGGTGGCTGCGCTTGCACCGGTTGAGGAGTGAGCTGGGGGGGAGGGGCATGATAAGGGCTCGGAGCGACATTGTGAGTCTTTGGAGAAGGTGACATGCGGCGTAGAGGACCAGGACCGGGAGGTGGAGGACCAACAGGACCTGAAGGACCTGGGCCGTTTGTGGGAGGGCGCGGCGGCTCTCCGTAGGTCCTCGGAGCTTCTTGCCTAGGGCTGGCGGGCCTTTGAGGGGCATGCTGGGTGGGTGGACGGACGCCCTCACGTTGCTCGTAAGGGTTGAGCTGTTGAGGTGGAAGACCCGGATCGCGAATCTGAGCCAAGGGACGATCCCAGCCTGCCCCTCCGAGAGCTGGGGGAGCCGGTCCTTGAGGTGGCTGCTGGGGTTGAGGAGCTCCCCATTGCGGTGCCGCTGGGCCATGGACGGAGGCGGGCTGGTAAGCTTGGGGATGGATGTCGCGAGGTACCGGGGCAGCACCGTTGGGAGTGGCTGAGTTTTGGTTGTTTTGCAGAAGTTGCAGGCGAGCCTTGATGTGAACATTGGAAGGATCCAAGTCAGCCGCACGCTGATAGGCATCAAGTGCATCTGCGGTCTGGTTGTTGCAAGACTCGTACTGTGGCATTGTTAGTCTCTTGTGGCTGGAAGTCGGCGTCTTCAAGTACTCACCAAGGTACCGAGATCGTACCAGACCTCCGAAATGTTGGGGTTCAAACGAATAGCTCGGGAGTACGCATCAAGAGCGTCGCGGTATTGGTTGATCTGGTAATACAGCACACCAATGCTACACCAGAATGTCGGGTTGCGCCCGTCACGGTACACAGCTTGCTGGTAAGCTTCGTACGCCTTGGGGTACTTTTGCTGTGACATGTAACACCGTCCCAGCAAGTACCAGCTTTGTGCGTCGGTTTGGTCTTAGGTAAGGTTAGACACACGGGCATGATTGATCTTGGACGCACGAGACATACCTGAAGCCACTGATTTTTCAAGATACTCAATAGCTTGCTCCTGGCTGGTGTAGTTGGTGCTCTGCTGGTGGTGCAACCAGCCGAGCTGCTGCAGAACCTTGGCGTGGTTCGGGTCACGGTCGAGGACCCGGCGATATGCGCCCTTTGCTGCTTCGAACTAAAGGACTGTGAGCCACGGTCTTGTCATAGGTGGAACGACACTTACCTCTTTCTGCTGCTCATACACGTGACCAACCTGGAACCAGATGTCCTCCTCGGTCAGTGGGCGAGGTGGGTTGGTGACGATGTATTTGAAGCACTTAGTTACTGTTAGTGGGCAATGCAGTGCACTTTGAGAAATTACTTACGTCGAGACTCTGGTTGAACTTCTGCTGTTGCTTGTAAATTATGCCCAGACGGAAATAGATCTCGTTGGCCTTTTCGAAGTTGGGTTCCATGCGCATGACTTGTGAGAAAGCCTCCTCGGCATGCTCAAGCGATCCGTAGCGATCGTAGAGGATACCGATTCCGTACCAAAGCTTGGGTTCCTACGCTGTGTTAGTGTGTTGCGAGCACTATGGCATCTGGGATCACCGACCTTTGGATCGGAGAGATGGTACAGGGCCTGCTGGTAAGCAGAATACGCCTGCTGCAGATCATCCATCATGAGATAGCAGTGGCCTGCTGTAGTTAGGACTTGGCAATGTAACGCGCATATCATCGCGACTTACCGAGGCTGCCCCAAACATCGCCATTTGCAGGGTCGACTTTCAGGATAGTGCGCAGATACTCGACAGCGGCTGGGAAAGCATCCTTGGTGCGCAGGATGCATGCAATGCCGACCATGGCCGGCACAGACCACTGGTTGAACTTCAGCGCCTGTTCGTAGCACTGCATGGCGCCGTCGAAGTCGTTCATCTGCTCAGAGAGAGAACCTGGAAGGTGTCAGCGCGATGTCGATGTGAGATTGGATCTGTTTCGCAGGCGCAGACTTACCCATCTGAGTCCAGACTGCCTCGGTCAACTGCGCGAGGTACTGCGAAGGTGTCTTGGGCTGGTTCGCATGCGGCGGGTGGCCGTTGACCTGCGCGTGGGCTGGGTGTGGACCGCCATGGTGCGGCGGGACGCCTGTGGTCGGCGACGGCTGCTGGTGCGTCGCCATCTTGCAGGTGTAGATGCGTAGTGAAAAGACTACGCGCTACACCACCTTTGACGCGACAGCTGGTCGCAGTGAAGACAGCACGGTGGGCAGCTGCAAGAGTGAAGGTGACTGAACGGGTTAGAGATGAAAGCACGAGTACAGTGACGGCGGCGGACATACGGGCGAGGCTGGCGTGCTGCACTCAGGCCTTTGGGCGGGCGATGGGCGCGGCGTGGGGAGCAGAGGCGGAGAACGACAGCAGGGCGCAGAGGAACACCAAGAAGGTGGACCCGAGCACGAACAGACGAAGAGCGTCTGAGGGGGCAATGGTGGTGGTGGTGGTGCTGCGGGCGGGCTCTGGGATGCGGTGCCGTGATGCAGCGCCTGGAGTGCAGAGGAGAGTGGGCGAAGAGGCAGCAGACGCGGGCGAGGACGAAGGGGCAGGGCGGTCCAACGCTCCTCATGTCAAGCAGTGTACAGAAACCCTAACCCACGGTCTGCCAAGGCTATGGGATGCCAGGATTGATGAAGTGTGGTTAAGAATCCGTGCGGGTGCCGTGGGTCCGCATCCCTGCGACGCCAAACCCCGACTTAGCGCATGCGCCAAAAGCCACCGGCCAGGATCAGCCCGCCTTGTGCGACCCGTTGACAGCAAATTGCGACTCTGGCCGCTTAACACTTCGCGACTCGCTGCCTGCCTGTTTGAGCGCCCACCAGATGCGAGCCCGGCGGCAGGAGGCTGAAGATCGCTGCATCTCTGTTCTTATACACCCCCACAGCACTTTCAAAGGCGAGATGCTTCCTCGAAATGCTAGAAATGCACGCCTCTAAACGCATCAACATGTGCCTGTCAGAGCGGGTCTGTCCCACCAGCGATCTGGCAAAGCACGGTAACGGGCGGCGTGGACGCCTCGCCTCCACAGATGCCTTGCCTTGGGCGACATCGTGGACCACGACGACGCCTCCTGGCACTGTGTACATTCTTGGTCCTCAATACAATGCCGTCGCAGCAGGCGCCGGATCGAGCATGGCGATTGCGCACCGTTCGTCCCAGGTTTGTCGGCTCCGCTCCTCGGTTGTTGCTCAAGGTTTAAGGGTAGTTCCGCACCACACAACCCACTCTTTATTTACAGGACACATCAAACATTGCCATGTCGTCGCCAAACGGCGCGCCCAGCTCGCGAAGGAAGACATCCCACTCGCGCTGGGAGCCCCCATTCGCTTGCATATTTCCACGCGACCGTGGGCGACCCAGCAAACCACTCGTTCAAGGCCAGCAGCATGCCCGCTGCGCGCCGCGACTGGCTGCCCACTGCTTGGGGTCTCATTAAGCTGACAAGAGGCGTCTGCGATAACCGCACGCCCAGCCACTCGCATTCCCGCTGCTGTCCTGCTGCCTTGCTGCCCTATGAGGCGGAATGCTCAGCTCACCGACAGCTCGCGCGCCCACGGCATCCGCCTTGCTTTATAAATTGCCCAAGCCCCCGGCATCACGAGCTTATCCTGCCCTCGCGGACCTGCGAAAAGGGGCCTGCAGCCATGCCACCACTGACCAGATAGCTGTCTGCACCCGCATTGCAGCTCGCACAGCGCCGCGCCTTGCAGCGCTCCGACGGGACCGCAGCCCGCAGTGCTGGTGGTGGTGCCACAACTCGGACGCACGAGGCAGTTCCAAGGTTGATCAACGATGGGGCATCTCCCGTCTATCGGCCAAGAATCGCCTGCTCCTCCACAAAGCTTCCGGTGCTCTGCTTAGCTTGTCTCGGCGTGCATCCGTGTTGGTGACGCAGCGCCCTCCACTCCCGCGTCGTCGGCAGAAAGCTCGCGTCGCACCCAGACCGACCCTGTCGCGCCTCCAATCTGACTACAGCCGGTCGACTCATGAGCACGCCGCCAGGCCTGTGCTGCGCCGTCGCCCACTGAACCAGCCATGCAGTCGTGCTGCAGTGCGTGCTGCATCTGCGACGTGACGGATGGCGCATCTGGCGATGCCCCTTCGGGAGCTGACTGTCTGTCCGAAAAAGAACATTAGACCGGCCGCTAGAAGAAGCCACACAGAGCCTGGGCAGAGCTGGGGTCCGGCCGAACCGCCGCCACGTGAAACTGCTGGAAGGCTGGTCCACCAGCCACAAGTCTGTGGATCCAGGGGAGGCCTGCGCGTCATCAGATGCCGTACCGGCTCAAGCGATGGCGTCCGGAAGGGGACTGGCGCCACCACTGGCGAGCACATCATGTGACCAACATTCCTTTCTGCTGACTTCACAACAAACAATGGTCGCCATCTCATGCTGTCATCACGAGCACCACCTTTCGCGCTCTTTGTTCCTGTGGAGCAGCTTTCCGCTGGCGTGCCGCCTTGCTGACACGCTCTGAGTTGGTGTCACGGCCAATCGGCATGACGCGAAACGCGCCGACAGTTCGTCTCATCGTTTCATCGTGTCAGAGCGACCGCAGATCTCTTCGATCCCGTCACCTGAATCGTCTATGCTCCGGTAACAATCCGTGCGGGCCCTGTCACGTCTGCATAATATCTGGCCTCACCACCTGCCGGCGAAGCATGAGGCTACGAATCCTCGCCTCAGACCTCCAATATTACACCATGCTGCCGGTCGAAGTATTGACGCTCGACTGTCCCAAGCTCTGTGTCTTGCACCGTTTGACTTACTGCGTATGTTGCGTATCACCACGAGTCCACGACAATGTATTCTCCACACACCAATCGAAACATGTTGTGTATGCTTGGCACCAGCACTACAAGCTTCGCAAGGCCCAAAAAACAAAATTACCAGCGATAGCAGACATATCTTGAATCTACATAGGTGCTGGTGTAGAACTCTGTAACACACACTTTTGCTGTGTCGCGCATATATCCAAATGGACGTCAGGATCATCTTCTCGAATCTGATCCTATCTTGCATCCAGCCAGCAAACTCAGCAGGCAACTCAAGCATGATTAATGATGTTCTGCACGCACCCACACCAGTTGCACACAGACACACACATTTCACTGTTAAGGCTCAGGCCTGCCATAGTCGCTTACCCTAATTAGCCAGCAACACCATTCCGGGATTCTGGGTACGTGCTGACTACACCAGGTTTCGGCTACTTTATCGCGGTCCCCTCCCCTCACTTTGCTATATATCCGAACGTTACGCGACAGCTGGAATAATGCTTGTGCACCACCTTGCATGCACGGTAATTTGTATCAAGCCTGGGCTCCTGTAGTGACACCCGGGCCGTGCATATTACCGCAATCAACGTTTCGTCAGGCGCGCCCGAAATCTGGATGCCAGCTTCCGCGGGCTGGATTTCGCTGCCGTTCTCACCCCCCTTCTGCGACACGTTCCGGGACGTCCTGCATGACGCTAGCCGCGACCGATCGACGTGGGTGAGATGATCCGTTGGCTGCCACCGTCCTGCGTAACGACGCGATGAGGTGGAGAACATTTTTTCTGAACGATCAGCAACCCACCAGCGCCAGGCCTCGATTCCGACTGTGCTGGACAAAGGCAAACGGAGGCGCCATGCACGCAGGTGATTCGGTGAGCCGTCAGCCAACACGGGAAGCCGCATGGCGGCATGATGCTTCCAAGGCCGATGGTCCCCGCGCCCACTCGCGTAGCTGTACCACCAACCACCCGTGGCACCTCGGCGGCCCTCCAGTGACGCTCGCCTACCGCGGGTATATGCGCGGCGATCCCCTTTGGAACACAACCAGGCTGGATCCTGGGAAGAGCTGTGACATCAAACGGGCTGCAGATGTGATATATTGAGACTGGGAGGAACGCACTTAATATCCCTGTTGGTTTTTGCCTCTGATGTCACTCGGGGTAGCGATCATGTTGCCACATGGGCGGGAGATCCTAGATAACGTTGATTGTATAAAGCACAGAGTATGACCGAGGTGGCTAGGTCTGACGCAAAGTGATCATAAAATTGAGGTAACTTGTATCGTTTCAAGAATGATATGAGCTTGCCCTCGCGATGGTAAGCAGCGACCTGCGTACTGCAGCCTACAGTGATGAGGGTCTTTCGGTATTCTACTGTCTAGTTCATCTAAGAACGCGAAAATAACAGCACAGTTCGTCGCCATTATCACATCAAAACAACACAACTTTTTTCTCAAGTACAGCATGTGACCTTGGTCTGACCATTTCCATCTGTGAATACACGCACTTCAAAGACGAACGAACCGATCTTCATTCAACTTAGCGGACACAATACATTACGTCGATACTGATCTATACACTGTGAAAACCTCCAACACGGTCCCATATCATCGATCTCGTCGATTGCATTGAGCCATCCGATGAGCAGTCACATGCTCAGCATTATGGTTGATGATATCCAGAAAGTGGAGAGTATGCAAAGATCGCTTGCGAAGAACAAGTATAAATTGATGAGACTCGCCGAAAGTAAACTACAGTCCCTTATGTATGTACTTGGTGACCATGAGATATAGGAAAGTTGGGTTTGGAAAAAAGTACATGCTCATTCTAGTCCCTGCGCCTAAGCGTTCGAAGACAACAGTGAAATGAAAAGAGGAATATCCCCTTGCTAGGACCGCCGCTCGCTGAACACCTCGTCATCCTCATAGCCTTCGTCATTCACGCCAGTAGAGCCCCATAGCCAAGCGTCGTCTTGACCAACCGCGGTAGTGATATGGCGAGGTGGTGGGAACGCTGGTGGTGGTGGTGGTGGTGGTGTTGGCTGAGATCCGTAAAAAGGATTCGATACTCGACTTCTCTGCTCGGATAAAATAGCCTGTCCCTCCTCATGCCTTCGTGCCATTGTGTGTGCTCGCGTAAAGTCCGCGTCTGGTATGGTTCCAAGGCGAGGTTGCGGGTTCATTGCGCTCGTGTAATCGTGGTCCGAGGTGGTCTGCGGATGATTGCTCGAGGTCCAGTTTGGCACTATCGAGGACTCAGGAGGCGGCTTATCGATGTTGGCCAAGCTGTTGAAGTAGGCTTCCATTGGTGGAGCTTGCTGTTCGCTTGGCGACTCAAAGTTTGCCGGATCGGTGTAGTTCACGGCCCATGATTCGATATCGCTATGTCTACCAGAGCTGGTATGTGCATCAGGAAAAGTCACGGGTTCAGAGATGACGTGGCCCGTTGAGAAGGACAACCCTTCTAAGTAGTGTGTAGCAATCTTACTGTGTCTTCGCTTCTCGACAGTCCTATCGTCAGGGTCGACAGAAGCCGCAGTAGTGGAGTCGTTGGGACCACGGTGCCGTTCAGGTCGCTCTGAAGGTTGGTGGGTAATGTTTGGATCCATGGATGAAGATTGGTTGTGGGGCTTGGAGCTGCTGTCGGCAGTCGGAAGATCCTCAGGGAAGAAAGGGTACCAGGTATCTTTGGAAGGCCCAGACAATGTAGTATGCTCCAGGAATTCGTCTGAAGAGTGGGAGTGTCCGGAGTTGTTAGCTTCCTCGGACCTCCTTGGTATGTTGTCTTCTGTCTGCCCTGACTTGGAGCCATCGCATCTGAACCCATGTTGAACACATCGCGAACCTGAAACGCGTTAATCCCACTCGAAAGACAAACATTGGGTTAACGATTACTAACAGTTGGGTTCCTCCATGTCACATTTTACCCTGCTTAGCCTGCATCTCAGACAATCACGTGCGGTCTTCGACCGCGGTGCTCTCAAGCGCTTGGGGCCAGTCGGTGCTGGCTGCATTTCGAACTCGTCGTCGAGTTTTGCGCGAGATCGACGGGTAGGCGAATCTGATGACCGACGGGGATCTAACGACGACTCCTTCGCATTGATGTCCTCTGCCGAAGCCCGAACGTAGACGGTCATATTGTGCTCAAACCCATCGTAATTGGCACTGATGAGAGCGCCGTGTCTGTCTTCAAAGGTGACACCTCTCCGATCATACAATCCGTAGAAGTTCTTGACTGTAGTAACGATTGACTCTGTCGTGTCATGTGGGAAGATGTTCACCCGCATAGGCAGACGGGGTCGAGAGATTCCGAACTTTGGAAGTAGCAGCTCAAAACTGATTTGTTTAGGCTGAGTCTGCCGAGGGGAACCCGGATGCCCGTGATCTGTCCTCGCTTCTGTGCTACTCCCGCTGTCAGGGGCTACAGTAGGTACGGGCAGCAATTCGTCACTTCGTGCCTCGATGTCCGTGGACGTGTTGTCCTGTGCCATCTTGTCTTTTACACGTTGCCAGATTCGATCAGGCACATAACCCTCGCAATAAATCTTGTTCGTTAGGCATACCTGACCTTAAACGCATCAATAAAATGTCAAGACGTGACAGTTCAATACTCACAGAATGGTTTCATTTCATCGCACTCCTTCTCAAGCTGGCGACATGTGATACAAGCAGTATTCGAACGTGCCTTTGGCAGATCGTCTTGAGTCGGACCATCTCTGACGCGGTGATTACTGCGCACGCCGAGCGGGTTCTTGGAGAAGCCTAGTCTGATGCCGCCTTCCACACCGTTGTGCAGCAAGTATCCATCGAGGTCGTTGAGCGCTTTAGTAGCGAAAGCTATATTCTCGAATTCGACAAAACACATAGGGCCATTCTGCTTCCTCCTGAAACAAAGTCTTTTATATCCACGTTGCTTAGTGAAGACTGCCTTCAGTTCATCCTCAGAATAACCCATAGGCAGGTTTCCGATATAAAGAGTATTACACGGCGGGTATTGATCAGCAGGATTAACAGGCATCATATTTCGTCGCTTGACATGCTGGTGGCCGCTGTTCGAGTTTGTGCTCACCATTCTCGAAACGTCGGCTTCGGGATGGCCCTCATCTTCTGGCATTCCATAAG
Source organism: Phaeosphaeria sp. A1 3.1a (assembly GCA_003501895.1). Classification (NCBI taxonomy): domain Eukaryota; kingdom Fungi; phylum Ascomycota; class Dothideomycetes; order Pleosporales; family Phaeosphaeriaceae; genus Phaeosphaeria; species Phaeosphaeria sp. A1 3.1a. Next base: position 172,262 of record QVXC01000003.1, read on the forward strand.
ATCGACCACGCGTACGCGGGGGGATGGAGGCTTTTGAAACCAATGAACCTGCTGTCGGAACAGGATCTGGTTCTTTCAAGGTGCCTCGTGCCTCGTTGTTATCATCATCAAGATCTGGTCGTTGGGGCATCTCTTTCGCTGATTCCGAGGATACACCAGTGCTCAATTTAGAGGACGACCCGAAGTAATTATCAGCGTGGAAATCAGTGGACATCATGTTCATCTGGTTTGCAAGTTTCTTGCGGGCCTGCTTGACCGTGGCTCTGCGGTTTTGAAACCAGTTCTGCTATCGTGTTAGCATGTTACCTGCTGCATAGAAGAGACGCAGACCGCTACTACTGACATTAATCTTATCAAGCGGCACTCCTATATCGGAGGCAATTCGCTTCTTAACACTGGTACTCGGCTTGTTTTGAACCATGAAGTGCTGCTCAAGAACCTCGTGCTGCTCTTTTGTAAGGTGAGATTTCATGTCACTAGTCTGTGGCTTGTGGGGAGTGGAATCTGCCTTGTCTGCATCTTGAGACAAGCTAGACAGTTTACAGTGATCGACGCCATCATGCTTCGAAGTACTCAACTGACTGTCCTGGTGGCCATGGGCATCGAGACGTGGAGCTGGATGTTTCAGAGCCGAATCGAACCATGCGTCCACCAAGCTGTGGGTTGAGGCACTCGTGCCTTGCGTGAGGTGGCTATCGAGATCAATTTGAGGCTGATCCTGCAGTTGCTGGTGATTGTGAGCCGATTGGGAAGATGCTCTACTATGCTGAGTCTCCCCTTCAGTCTTGCTTGTATCCTGCTTCTCGGAATTCATCACCTCTGTCTTGACCTGGTAAGGCAGGGGAGGATAGCACTTGTATTGTGCATAATACCGATCAAGCTGAGCTTGGGTATACTGCGGGATAACTACATCTGCATGATGGTCTGATCCTGTCTGGTATAGTTGTGGAGGCTGCGAGTCCGGTGGAGGGATCTCTATGCCGCCAATGGCTGCGTAGCCAATGCCGAATGGGCTGAGATCTTCCTTGGTATGTGTGCTTGGCAAAAGGCTCGGAGAGGCACCTGTGAAGGATTGGAATAAATCCCCGGCATAGCCGAAATTAGCGACTTCCCGCGATGGTGTGCTGTTGTTGACAGCTGCGCTCGTTATCATTGGCGTATTGGCCATGCTCGATGCATCGGATTCGGCGTTGCGCTCATCCTCTGAGCTTCCATAAGATATCTTCCGTGTTCGTGCGTTCGCGAACCAGGTGCTTACTTGCCTCTCTGTGATGCCGCATTCTTGAGCAAGTGCTCGCTTGTCGTCTGCGCTAGGGTATGGATTATCTCGATGCGCTCTTAGCCAAGCTCGCAGATGATGGAGAGCGTGCGAGGGTGTTTTGGTGGGCCGCCTCACACCACCTGATTTTTTGTCCTCAACAGAAGACGGGTTGACATGAGGTGGCATCATGGAGGGACTCGACCAGTTGTTCGCCTGTGGGGAAGCGGCGGTATTTGGCGAGATGTGGTACGTATCCGGTTCGAGCACGGATGAAGTTCTAGGGACTGACCGACCAGCTTGACCAAAGTCACTGTGTTTTGCTGACTCGGTCGCTGGAACAGCCTCATGTCCAAGTTTCGTTGTGCTATATTCACGGTCGAATTGTGAACTAGGTCCATGATTGGGGTTACGGACCCGATTCCTAGGCAGCTTGTCTTTTCCGACATTGAAAGCATCACCCGTGACGCCTTGCCGGTCGTTGTTGTCGTGCAAATGGTGTTGGTATGCTTCAGCGTTCTCGTGTATAGCTATATAGGGAGAGGTATTCGGACCCGTTGGGACACTTTCGCTGTCAGACTTTGATTTGAAATTAGGATTGCGGACCCGACGTTTGGGCACAGGTGTTTCTGCTGCTGTGGAAGGGCCTGCAGTATTTGAAAACGATCTCCGCTCGACTGTCTTCGGCCCCTCGTCCAGAACTGCCGATGGTGGATCTAGTGCAAATTGATGCGGATCATAGATCTTCTCATTTGTTTGAGCACCATGCGAAGTGGATGCGGCTCCCATGTCAAATCCGAATTCGCGCTCTCTCGTAAGGTATGACGGCTGCTCCGCTTGTTTGAACTCGTCGGGTGTACCATTGCGAATCTGAATAGCCTCGAAACTGCCTGCGGAATTGCTTGTTGATGGGTCCCTCCAAGCGCCAATTTCGTCCTGGGAAAGCAGTGGATCAGGTGGAAGCATGCTAGTTGTTGATGTAACTGCAGGGAGGGCTAACGGCATGCCTTCAGCTGAGGGTTCGGCGCTTGCTTCATCGCCATGTCGCGCAATGTGGCGATCGAGTAAGTCCTGTCTGTAGAACGATTTGCCACATTCGGGACATGTCAAGGTGATCTCGGCATGGCTCCTTTGGTGACGTCTTAGATGCTCAGCGCGAGTGTACGACCTACCACATTCGCAGTTATGCACCTTCAAGCCTTTCTTTGCTTTACTAATGCGACCCGCCCGAGTGAAATATGTGTCTTGGCTTTCAACCGTATCGTATGGGTGGCCAAGCGGCACCACAGCTCGCATCTCGCTCAGTTCAGAATCGACCTGCTTTTCTGTAATGCCACACTCCCGAGCCAACATCGAGATCTGTGATGCAGAAGGATATGGGTCGTTAGCGTGGGTTTCATACCAGGCCCTCAAGCGTTCAGCAGCCTCTCTTGATAGTGGAACAGGGTCGTTCGGGTCGCCATCTTCCGCTAGACCCGATACGTCTTTGATGACTTGCCAAATGACAGAGCAGCCCTCTGGATTCTGGAAGCTCATAGCCATGTCAATGCCAGCTCGTGTAGTCCAAACGATGAGCGTATCCTGCTGCCGCTGGAAGTCACCGTCCCGCGAGATAGGCGCCCACAGTAGTCTTCGACTTTCAGCCTCATCTTCTGACCAGACAACAATATCCCATTGGGCGGATCCTGATCCGACAACTTTGACGAAACCAGTTCCATGGTCATGCCAATCGTTTCCTTTGAGCTCGTGTATTTTGCAGCGACACATGGCGAAATCGGCATTTATCATGAGTGGATGAGTCTCATTGATCGATGCACTTCCAGCTTGAGTTGAACCTCTGTCCCAGAGAAGTCGTACCTTAGAGACACGTTGACGACTTCGCTCAGATTCAAGCCGTTTGCGGGCTATTTCGCGGAGTAATTCACTGGACGTTTCAGGCTGTTCGCGTCGCAGCTCTTCGATAGCTTTCTTGAGTTGCTCGTCGCCGGTCTCTTCAACCTGTGCCCTCTTTTGTTCGCCTCCCACATTACCCAGGTTTTCCGTGCCAACTTCTTGTTCTCGCGTTTCCTCTTTCTCTTGAGTAGAGGGCGGTAAGGTGCCGGAAGATTGAAGAGAAGAACCGTCGCTCTCTTTTTCAGCCTCATCGTCGTCGACTTCACGTGGTAATGCGGCGAGTGCGATATCCTCCATATGTCGCGCGAAGTGAATTAGCATCTTACTCTTTCCAGGTTCTGTCGACTCAAGACACAAAGGACACTTTAAGCTTCTCCAGTCTGGACCTAGCTGGTGATCCAACTCCAGATGGTTGCTCCAGAGTTGTCGATCTGCAAAAGGCTGCGCATTAAATGCGCATCCAGCGAACAAGCATGTGTAAGGCTGAAGATCAAGATATATATGTTTCCTGAACCTGTCAGATCTTGTAGTACATATTGCGCATGGATACATACCGCCATTCACGGTTGTTCACGGCACGAATGTGTCGACCGCACGCATTGCACTCGAATTGGGATCCTGTTTTGGCATCTGCAGGAAGCGGGGGAATATGAACCCGCTTGCCTCCAGCAATACTAGTCATGTACGAAATCACTGTTTCCGCATATCGAGTAGGTGGTGCGGGAAGAGATGTACCTAGTCCCGAATCTTTGAAGTCGGAGTCGGCGACGCGAGACTTTTGAGCAGACGCCATCATATCTTCTTCAGGAGCGGAACAAACAACGTTTCTAGCATTGATATCTCGTTCTTGTTGCATGCGCTGATAACGATCCCAACTCATCTTGCCTAGACACTCAGCTAGACTTATTTGCGCTTTCGGGAACTTGGCAGTGATCAGGTCAACGTGGTAGTCGTGGGCCGCTCGCTGCTCTATCTTGAGCACGCTGGGTTCGTCAGTGGGCTCAGGATCGATTGCTGGGGATTCGAGGGTGTTGCTGAGATCGCTCAAGCACTGAACATGCATCTTGACATCTTCAGCGAAACGAGCCAACACCACACCCTTGTTCTCAGGAGCGGAGCTGTCGCTATCGCTGCTACTGTAGCCATCGCTATCGCTGTCACTGACGTTTCCATCTGGTTCTTTCAAGAGCCATCTGGTCTGGCTGTATATCTGACTATTTTGTACCTGTAACTGGATCGCAGTGAAATCGTCCAATTTAGCGTACTTGTGTATGCCTGCTGATTATAAGTAATATATCCATGATTACACATGTAAGAACGTACCGCTACTCAGAAGCTTACACAAGGGATTCAGAACAGATAGCGTGGTTCGCCGCAGATCTTTGGACCTTTCCAACAAACTATCCAGCCTTCCGTCCCATGCCCCGTGACCCATGGACCACAATTTTAGAATAGAGAGACTTCGCCGCAGATGTTTGCAAGCAGGATCTTCTTGTGCCGAGAGCAGTAAGTGCGCGATGGAGTCTATGCAGGCTCGCAGAAGTCGTGCAGCGATGCCTTCGTCACTTGCGAACTCCGTGCATGCATCTGCCTGCCATCGCGCAATATCGTCTCCTACTGGATCATGGGTAGCCATCGCAAGCTTTCGACTCCGTGAATTGCTGTTTTTACTCCCGACAAATGTTCGTTATCGGTCAGATGCGACGATGAACGAGGATCCAGTCCATAGTCGTCGAGGCTGCCGTGTAGATTGCGTCTGATACGTCGCACGATTTACTGTGATCCACGTGAAAATATCGTCTTTCAATGTCTCGGAGGAAGCAAGGGCACTTTTCAAAAGAGATGGAGTACGATCTCTTTGTTCTGGTGATATCGCGGCTCGGTCGCGAAAGGCTGTTGCGCTTGGCGTGGAGGCTGAGGCCAGGTCCTGCGGGGCAGTGCAACGAGGAGGTGAGGCTGAGAGAGCAACCCACGCATACATCAGCCGTCGAGCGCCAGCCTTGTGAGCGAAACGCGAACATGCTTTGACCCCGGTGTGCGCGATGTCTGGCATAGAAGTCGCTGGCCTCGCGTTTGGCGTATTGCCGATATTGGTCGAGCTTGTCAAATCATACTCTACCGTGGCAGACGGCCTGCATACATTTCGACATTACTCTCGAGAAGTCAAAGCAATCTCACTTCAGCTTAATGTGCAGAATGGTATATTCCTTAACCATTGCAGGCTGCTCTTGCGCTTGGTGGAGGACGACAAGGCCGCTGAGGACATGCTGGAAGACAGGAATGATGGACGCTGGACGAGCAAGGAATTGAACGACAGACTCAGCATCGTACTCAAGGAAAGCTTCGACCTTTGTCGTGACATAGTTGAGGGTACCAAAGATGTCGTTGATGAGATGAGGGTGGAGTTGGAGAAGTTCGACGACCTGAGGGCGCAGAAGCGGAAGGTGTGTCTTTGCCGCCTTCCACCGTCTGTACACTACGCTCACATTCACACACAGGACGAAACATTACGAGCCGCGATCAAACGTCTACGCGGAGCCACTCGGATTACTTTCAATAAAAGCAAGTACGAACAATGTCTTGCAGACCTGCGCGATCGCAACGACGATTTGACGACGCTACGGAGCCAAATATGCGCTTTCCAGCAGCGATCCACTAGCACAATAGGCGCACTTGTGCAACACAAGATGTTGCCTGATCGTTTTCAGGCTATTCAAGGCGCGTCTCAAAAGCTTCATGAAGCTCTTTGCAGCGCTTGGTGTTGCGACAATAGCAAGCATCGTGGACACTATGCCAAACTCTGCCTCGATGCCGAAGTGCAAGAAGAAGTACGGCTTAATCTTGCAATATCCTGTCACGAAACTTCAAGTCTTGACGAAAGAGCGTGAGTAACAACATAGCAAGTGGTTTCGATTGCTAATACCAATATAGTGTTGCTTTTGAACCTCCGATCTGGCTTTACGTACAGTCGTCCATGAGCATGGCTGAAGCGGCACCTATCTCAGCGCCGTCACAAACGATGCAAAGTATCAGAGATGCAATACCCTCTGAGCTTCTAGCAACATCCTATCCCAAAAATCTGAAGAAGAAAGCCTCCTCGAGCCTTGCGCAGGACCCCGTCTGTCGAAAGAAAAAGCGAGTCCAATTTGTCGATCCACAGGCGGCACCAGATCCCTCGCTTCTCATAATAGCGCCCATTTCACAGGTGACTCTACCGGACTTCAATCTGTGCCAAACAAAGAGCATTTGTCACTACCTACGTCGAACAGTTCACCGGACCTCTTCCACAAAGTGCTTGGGATACCTAGACACACCATGTCACAAGTACAAACATAAATTCTATCTTAGAGACAGATCTGTCACGTCTACGAAGGTGTCGACTTTACCAGAACAGACGAACATGTACACAATCTTCGACATCATGCAACACGAAGCAGACGACGTGCTCGAACCCGAAGATCAACTGAGACTAGCACTCAAAACCGCGCTCGCCACACTGCAATACAACGACACCCCATGGCTCGCCGAAAGATGGCGACTAAGCAACATGAGCTTCTTCAATAACGCACAAACACTAGATGCCACGGCCTTGAAAACCCTACATCTCAGTTCCCAGATCTCCTGGCCGACCCAATCCACCCAGAGCTCTCAAAACATGGACGGCATCCACCGCACCGACGCCGTCAGCGACGAAATCAAATACGGCATCAACAACCTCCCCCTCTTCTTCCTCGGCGTCGCCCTCCTCGAAATCGCACACTGGAAACCCCTCGAGAAAAAAATGATACCCCGCGACCAACACGACCAGGTATACACCGCGCGCCGACTCGCACAGGGCCGGGCGCCGCTGGGCCCGGAGTATCAGAAGATTGCGCAAAAGTGCTTACAGTGCAATTTTGGGTTTGGCACGAAGCTGGGAAGTAGGAGTTTGCAGACGGCGGTGTATAATGATGTGGTGTGTGAGCTGGAGGGGATGCTTGAGAGGTTGGCTGTTTGATTGGAGAGTGCACTCGGGTGGGGGGTTTATGTGTTTGGAGTTTAGGCGGTAAAGAGCTGCGCATGATTGATACCCAGTAGTTGTTGCATGTCACACCAGACTATTATGATCAATGGGGAATATGAATACATCGATTTTTGATGTATCCGGCCTGCCGCGAAAGGATCATTTAGTGGGAGGATGCAGCCTCAGCCTGGCTCTGTTGAACAAGGATCGCAAGACAAAAGCACGGCAGAGGTAATACATAGCCCTGACAAGTTATCCATCTGTCGTTTGCACCGGGCTATGAAGTGTTGTAGACATCAATGATCCCCTATGTGGAATTAGTGTCTCTGTGGTCGCCGTGCTGCTGGCACGAAGAATGTGATATATGAATCAGAGCTGCATTGGGATGATCGATATGATACATGTACTCTAAGCCTCGAATGACAGTCTGATGCAAGGTTCTCGAATTCCGCATAATCACTGTATGCTTCTCCTCGCTTCAGCAGATTATCTACTGGTCGAGCCTGTGAGGGAAGATACCAGCCTCTGCGCAAATCATCAGCATTTTGCCTGACCAAAATGGAGGTAATATTCCGGGTACTTACCACGCTGCTCGTCCCATCGGGTGGTCCAGCCGCTGGGGCAGAGCGATCGGTAGGCCAACATGAACTGTGGTCATTAGCAACTGTCCCTCCATTCCGAATGATGCACCCAGAAACGCACCTGGCGGCAGGGAGCAAAGTCCTCGCCCTTGGCGATGATGCACTTGTGGTAGTCGACGTAGTTCTGCCAGCAGTGCTTGGTCTGGTTCTGGTTGGGGAAGCGGGCATCGAAGCCTGGTGGGGAAGCTTGTCAGTATATTGGGGCGCGCGAAAGAGGCTCAGGGACCTGATAGCGACAGGCGCTGAGATTCGGGAGGCGGCATACCAGCTGCACGTGAATTGTTAGCTTGCGGTCCTTAGATAGTGGAGGCGCGGGAAAAGCTCACCAGTGACGAACTTGAAGGGCTTGGTGACCATCTCCTCGCCGGAGTCGTTGTTCTCGTTGTCGGACATGGTTGCGGGGGTCTCTTGGGGTGTCTGGTGTGGTGGGTGGCGGCAATGGCTGGGGGCAGCAGGTCGTGACGAAGTGAAGTTGGAGATGGGCTCGGCGGCGACGATGGTCTGACCTCGCTCTCGGCGCTTTGTCCACACCCACGACCAATTAGCGACGCGGGTTATTCCGGCGGCCCTGCCCTGTCCAGCGAGAGCTTCCCCAACGTTCCTGTGACGAAACGGCAAACACCCAATTCACCCCCATCTTCGACCCTCTCCACTCCACCCTCCGACAGGAACCAAGACCGCGAAAATGTTCAAAGCCACCAGGGTTCTGGCCATGCAGCCGACGCGCATGATGATGATGCGCCCGACCCAGCAGATGTTCATGAAGGCCAGCCCGCAGATGTTCATGCGGCAGACGCTGCGCATGCGCAGCCCTGTGCCGGTATGTATACAGTAGTTCCCTCTGTATGAGCACTTTTACTGACGTCTATATAGAAGGAGGAGCACGGCGGTAAGTCAATTGACCGCCAAAGCAACCGGTAGAACACGCAGTGACCGTAGACAGCCCACACCGTCTCCCAGCGCATCCGCCAGCTCAAGAACATCCCTACTGAGATTTGGCCATTGAGTACGCTCCCTATACATGTGATATGATACCAATTCGCTAATGCAATCCCGCAGTCGTCGTCCTCGGGTAAGTCGCCAAGTTCCAGCGTGAGGGGTCGAGCAAGTGGTCTGATATAACTACAGCGTCGCCGTCGTCATGGCCTTCGTCTCTCTCATCCGCAAGCTCTTTGTCGACCGCACTCTCCGCCTCAAGAGGCAAGGCAAGCTCGATTAAGCACGTAGCATTCAAGGACATTGGAACTCAGTGGCAGTTGGGATATGCTCGCAGAGCACCGTGTATAAACATATCGTAGGGCGACAACACGTCCGAGTGCAGAATCAAGCATCAAGTTTCTTTTGTGCTGTAGCATCTAGATCTCTTTACCTTGATATGGCTTGTCCTGATTGAGCATACATCATATGAGTGAGCGTGGGGCATCATCTTGCGTTCTGCTCCTATGCATGACAAATGCAGCGGGGCTACTTAACTCAAGTCTTTCCGAAAGTTGATATGATTTTGCACAAGATCGTGGTATCTCTTTTGACAAATATACGCCTAAACACCTTTCGGGTCCTCATGCAGAACCCCTCCGCCCAAACCAGACATCGCACGCTATGCTGGCTTTGGACCAGCTTCATCCAGGCCCTCGAGTCCTTGCATCGGGTCCATGGGCGCATTCGCCTCTTCTTGCGCCTCCTCCGTAGCTTTGCGATCCTCCTCACTCACAGCATGCTTTGCCAGCCATCCCTCCTAAAAGCACTTTAGCAATCGTCCACACCGCGATAGGATTCTCACACGTACCTGCTCCCAGACTGCAGTCTTGCTACCAAGTCCTTCGTTTGCGTCTTTTTGTGGCTTCGCTGCAGCAACTTTGATCACCTGCCCGTACAGCTCACTCCGATCCATATTGTCGATGGCGTCGTTCGCATCGGCCGCAGTCTCGAACTCAACATATCCAAATCCCCTGTGCTCCTCTTTTGCTCCTGGCAGATCCGGTTTTGGTAGGTTGACTTCGACGATATCTCCAAAAGGCAGGAACGCGTGGTACAGTGTTTGTTGTGTCACCGCATGATCGAGACCACCGACGAAAACCGTCGCCTTCAGCCGCGAGGCATCTGATAATCCTGACATAGTTGCCGTCTCGAGAGTCGTGTTGCGAAAGTATGCGCTCGTCGAAGTTTGGGTCGAGACGTCGATATCACGTGGCCTACGCGAGCGATCTCGTAGCGGACCCACCTGCCAAGACGATGATGTCCAGGGAAGGACAGGTGGATGCTATGGTGAAGCACATCGCTGCCTTGCTCTAACAATTACAATTGCCACATTGCGCACACTTCTGCTTCCACGTGTACTTCTCATTCATACTCTCCAGCGATTTCCTTGTGCCCTCGAATTTTGTTTGTCTCACAAAGCAATCGCTAATCTGACGCCTCGGTGCGATCACCGCCCACCATGGTCCGCCTACGAGAGATCCCACGGACGGCAACATTCGCTTGGTCGCCGGGACCAACGCAGCCATTGATAGCTACCGGCACAAAGGCAGGAGCTGTCGACGCCGACTTTTCCAACGATACCCAATTAGAGCTCTGGGAGCTCAAGCTTGATGATGCGGAGCAAGGTGTTGAGCTTAAGCCAGTCGCTACAGTGAATGTGGACTCGAGGTACGATTTGACTATGAAGATTGAAGCTTCGCATGGCTAATCGAAGCCAGATTCAACGACATTGCTTGGGGTCAGCCCACTGAGCAGCACCCGCGGGGTATAATAGCTGGCGCTCTCGACAGCGGTGCATTGGTTCTGTGGGATGCGGAGAAGCTGCGGACCGGAGTCAGGTAATTACACACAATCTCAACATGATTCAGGATGCTAATTTGGACAGTGACGCCCAAATCGACCAGATCGACAAACACACAGGCCCGATTCAGGCCATACAATTCAACCCTTTCCGACCGAATATACTCGCCTCCGCAGGCGCCAAAGGCGAGCTCTACGTGCACGACCTCGATGACGAATCCAAGTCCTTCAGGCTCGGCAAAGCCGGCGCAAACCCCGACGAGTACACTACACTAGACTGGAACAAAAAGGTTGCGCATATTTTGGCGACAGGAAGCAGTGGAGGGTTTGTGACTGTCTGGGACGTCAAGAGCAAGAAGGAGAACCTCACTCTGAACCACTTTGGGAGGAAGACTGTCAGTGCAGTATCATGGGATCCCGATGTTCCAACAAGGCTGGTCACAGCAATCCCGACCGATCAGGACCCGCTCGTGCTGGTGTGGGACCTGCGCAACACCAATGCGCCGGAAAAGACACTCCAAGCACATACTCAGGGAGCACTTTCACTTTCATGGTGTACACAGGATAGCGATATCCTGCTCTCGTGCGGTAAGGACAATCGTACTATCGCGTGGAACCCTCACACTGGAGAGCAGCTGGGCGAATTCCCTGTGGTAACAAACTGGACTTTCCAGACCAGGTTCAACCCATCGAATCCAAACCTCCTCGCGACCGCATCGTTCGACGGAAAGATTGCTGTCCAGACACTGCAAAACACTGGAGCTGCAGCAGACCAAGCCAAGTCCGCAAAGCAAGCACCAGAAGGCGAGGACTTTTTTGCGCAGACCCATGGAGAACCCCAGGGCGCATCTTTCTCGCTCAAAGCACCTCCAAAGTGGCTCAAGCGCCGCGCTGGTGTTGCGTTCGGCTTTGGCGGAAAGCTTGTCCGATTTGGCGTTGTCGATAACAAGTCAAAGATTACCATTTCAACATTTGCTGTGGACTCGAAGATTAGCCAGGCCAGCGAAGACTTCGACAAGGCATTGGAACAGGGCGACCTTACCTCGATCTGTGAGTCCAAAATTTCCGAGGCCTCGAACGATGAAGAGAAGGCCGACTGGACTGTGATTGAGACTTTGACGTCCGAAAACCCGCGCTCTAAGCTTGTGGAGTACCTCGGATTCGCCGATCAGACTGAAGAGGCGCCTGTGGAGGTCAAGAAAGAAGCACAGACGAACGGAGATGCGGAGGGCTCGTCGTTTTTTGACAATGCTACTGATGAGGGCAACTTCTTGTCCGATCTTGCAGCATCGAAGGGCGCCAAGACGAACAACCCCTTCCAGGTCTACACTGGTTCTGAGTCTGAGGCCGACACCAAGATCACTCGTGCGCTTATGCTTGGCAATTTCGATGCCGCATTGGATGTGTGTCTCAAAGAGAACCGTCTCTCAGATGCTTTCATGATTGCTATCTGCGGTGGGGAGAAGTGCGTCGCCAAGGCACAGGCCGCATACTTTAAGAGACAATCCGATGCACCCAACTACTTACGTCTCCTCGCTTCCGTTGTCGGCAAGAATCTCTGGGACTTCGTCTACAATGCAGACCTCAAGGACTGGAAAGAGGTCATGGCTACCATCTGCACTTTTGCTGATCAGGCCGAGTTCCCTGACCTCTGCGAGGCCCTTGGTGACCGACTCGAAGAGGCCATTGCTGAAGGCACTGGCTCATACCGCAAAGATGCGTCATTCTGCTATTTGGCTGGCTCCAAGTTGGAGAAGGTTGTTGTAAACTGGGCCCAAGAACTTCAGGAGAACGAGAACGCCGGCCTCGAACAGTCGGATGCCGACAATAGCTTCTCGATCCATGCACGTTCGCTGCAGGATTTCATTGAGAAGGTCACCGTGTTCCGTAAGGTGACTCAATTCAAGGATGCCGAGCAACAAAAGGACGCCGACTGGAAGCTTGAGCCTTTGTACGCGAAGTACATTGAGTATGCAGACATCGCCTCCGCCCACGGCCAGCTGTCAATCGCCGAGAAGTACCTGGATCTCTTGCCATCGAAGTACCCAGCGGCCAAAGATGCCAGGAACCGCGTCAAGCAGACCACGAGGAAGGGCGCCGTACAAGCTGCTGCTGCTCGTCCAGCGCAGCCCGCCGCAGCTCAACGCGGTCAACGTGTGGTTCCAGGTTACGGCGCTGCACCCGCACAGCCAGCTGCCCCTGCGCAACGAACTGCATCGCCATATGCGCCAGCAAATCCTCTTTCCGCACCCACTTCAACTGCCTCGCCATATGCTCCGGTCAATCCATTGTCAGCACAAGCTCAACAAGCCGCACAGCAGCCACCGCCAGCTCGAAATGCATACACCCCAGCTGGCTTCTCGCAGCCATCAATCCCACAGCCTGGCTATGGTGGTTATGGTCAGCAACCATCTGCTGTAGCTCCTCCACCACAGAACTTCTCCAACACTGCTCCCATCATCCCAGCGGCGAACCGGGGTCACATTCCTGCGTGGAACGATACGCCCGACTTTGGCCCTCCCAAGTCCAACTCGCGTCGTGGTACTCCTCTCAATGCAGTTGCATCGCCATTCCCACAGCAACAGAACTACGGACCTCCACAAGTCGCGTCTCCTGGCTTTGCACCCCAGTCGAGACCTACTCCGCCACCTCCACCGAAGGGCCCGCCACAGGGTCCTCCTCGTGTGACTTCACCGCCCCAGGCTGGATCAGCACCGAGCCCTTACGCTCCGGCTCCCGCTGCAAATCCATATGCACCCCCACCACCCAGTGGGTTTGCTCCTCCACAGGCAGCTCCTGTAGCACGTGGCGCTTCACCATACCAGCCACCATCGTCAGCAGCACCGCCTTCGAACCGTTATGCTCCTGCTCCGGGTTCGCAGCCTTCAGCGCCACCTGGTGGAATGGGAGGCATGCCGCCACCACGCAACATTGCACCACCTCCAACTTCGTTCACTCCCGGTGGTGGTTCCTATGCTCCATCACCGTATACTCAGTCACCAGCTCAGCCACCACCTCCTGCGGCTGCTGCACCTCCTCCACGAGGCCCCCCTCAGGGACCGCCACGTTCAGGGCCTCCGCCAGGTGGACCTCCTCAGGGCGGACCACCAAGGCCTGATTCACGACCGGGCACTGGGCAGTCGCAGCCTGCTGCTCCGGTCGCCGCCAAGCATCGTAAGTTCATACATTGCTCCCAATAACATACCGCTAATATTCATCAGCCCCCGGTGACCGCTCACACATCCCCGATGCATCTCGTCCCATCTACGAGATCCTCGAAGCCGACATGCAGCGCGTGAAAGCCAAGGCCCCAGCGCAATACAAGCAGCACGTTGCCGACACCGAGAAGCGTCTCAACATCTTGTTCGACCATCTTAACAATGAGGACCTGCTCAAGCCCGACACGATCCAGCAGATGAATGAGCTAGCAAGTAACATCCAAGCTAAGCAATACGATAACGCCGCTGCTATATTCTCGGACCTGATGACAAACAAGAATGATGAGGGAAGCAACTGGCTGGTAAGTCGTTCGTTCTTGTTCATTGCCCGAAGTGCTAAACATGTTACAGGTTGGTGTCAAGCGATTGATTCAATTCAGCAAGCAGACGCCTGCTTAGGTACGTAACGGGTGATGGAAGGTTGTCAATGGCGACGATGCATGAATCGAAGTGTGATAGAGACGATCCACGTGTTAGCGTAGTATGTTTGATAGAAAATGGATATCATGATGAAGTCACTATAGGATCCTGACATGTTTATCGTATGTATCGAAGCAAACACAGCCAGCGAGTTTTGCACACGTAGTCCCAAGCAGTGATCAAACCGTCAAGAATTTTCCTGCAAACTATCTTCTAAGTCACTAGATTTTCACTACGAAGCAGTTAGTGCCTTGTAATGCACCATGGGACCGTCTTACAACAAACACTTTAGCCATGCATGAGCGTGCAGCACACGTACCAAGGATGACAACAACATAAACCATCAATGCGACGTCCTATAGTGTGCCTTTCTCTAGTTCCAATCGATTCGCACACAGCTTCCATACCTCGTAGTACTTCTACCTAGCTCATTTATCCATCAGACGGTGCACTACGAAGTAATTCCCCTCCCCGCGGGCCCGTGCGCAACCCCCTTTTGGAAAAATGTCTCAACACCACCACGAGCTTGATTTCTGGCTTCCATGGACTGCCAAAAAGCATAGACTGTTGGCCTGGGGTGATAGGGTAAGGGCAAAATAGGGCAAAAAAAGAATCGTGATTCAAGGGAGGCTCGAACTCCCGACCTTCAGTGTACACAAGAGAACTTGTTAGACTGACGTGATAACCAACTACACCATCGAACCAGTTGTGAGGTTTGATGGATGATTGGCAGTTCCAACATATCATACCTGTGCACGTGGAGTGAGGAGTAATGACAAGAGACTTGATAATGCGAAAGATGACGATAGCGATGGACGGAAGTGGGGTAGAGGTGGGGTACGTCAGAAAAATTTCTAGCTTGACGCGGAGGGTAGGTGCGCGCGATGACTCTGGGGGAGAGGTTGGATAAGTGGGTGGCAGCATGGGTTTGTTTAATCGTGCATATGGAGATGATTGAGGAATGGAGAAGGGCTCTGTGCATGTCAAGTATTGTTCTATGGGATAGGTACGTCAGTGCCAGGGTCTTTGTCACTCTCGCGCCCGTATGTATTATCGGACGCGATGTTCTTGACACCTAGCTTGGGAGCAAAGCGAGTAGAGACGATTGAAGCACTGATTGGGAGAAGCGACAAGTGTGATGGTATGTAAGATCAGTGTAGTGATCCGTCCTCACATCTCGATTCATGGAGTTGCAGATCTTGATGATTTGCATGATGATGCAGGGTACGAAGGAGCTGGATTCTGGCGATGCACCGAAAAGGTCGCCGTCTGACCTCTTGGAGCCCCTTCTAGGAGTACTGCACTGCAATATCACCACACAGGATGTCTATGATACACGTGTGAGGCGCGATCAGCTCATATATCAGAAGTAGAATCAGGGACCCAAGTTCTGTTACAGCCTGCATACATAAGAGAGTTGGAATGACATGTACGGTATATCACTGGAACTAGCTAGAATCTCTTCTTCTGTTTCCAGAAATCCTGATGTACTTATACAGTAACTTGAGCAACTTGATTTGAGCACACTGTGTATTTTGGTCCTGAAACCCAGCGCGTCAAAAATCCCGCATTTAGATTTGATCTCAGCTCGTCGATCATGCTTCTGCTTTCGAAGCTGTCTATCGTCGCAATAACGAAGCTGTAAAAAGGTGGCCTATTGCATGAGTGATGTAGCCCGCATAACCTCTGCTGTCTCTTTCAACCAGGATGAATCCGCTGCAGTCGATTGTAGCAGCGTTTTCACTCATAGTAACACGTTACATCATTTCGACGCGAATTTGCAAGTAACTTGATCTATTTCTCTCACAACATGCATCAACATCGTTGTTCGCTCTACAGATCAACATTATCGCAGACCAAAGTGACAAAAAGTCTATGCCCAAATCCATGATATCATAAAGCCAGATATACGTGTCACCCCAGCTCACATTCCAGTGGGTCTAGTAGACATAGAAAGTCTGCGTCTCATTGTCCGACTCGCGAAGCGCCTTGTTCTTGCGCTTGAAGAGGATCTTCGCAACCCATGCAAGGACGAACGTCATGATTGAGAAAGCCGCAGAAGAGCTCAATGCGATAACGTAGCGGGGTTCATCTGACTTGGGCCAGAGGTAAGGAGTCCTAGTATGCTTATTAGTCTTTCGCTGGGTACCCAGACTGTGACTTTTCGAACTTACCAGATGAAAGAGGCGTTCATGATGGTGGTCACGATGCTGATAGCGACAGCCTTCTTCTCAGGCGTTTGACCACAGGTGGACCCGCACCATCCAAGAATGAGCGAGTTCACGCCGTAGGTGCCGATGGTGAAGATGACCATGGCGGTGTAGCGCCCTGCAACGCTGATAGGCGCACATGCGACGAGGAATCCGACGGTGGCGACGCACTTCGAGATGGTGATATGCCATGTGCGCTCGTTGAATTTACCAGATGACCAGGAGACGGCGATGGTGACGACACCTGCGATGAGGTATGGTGGGCAGGTGAGGACGAGGGTGATAAGCTGGCTGAAGCCGAGGGTCTTCACAACAGTGGGGAAGAAGTTCTTGAAGCCGTTTGCTGCGAGATGCTGCACCGAAGTTAGTAGTTTTTCGAACAAACGGATTAATGTGGACATACCATATGAGCCATGGCGGCGAAGATCCAGACCATGGGGTCGCTCGCAGCCTGGCGGAAACCAGCCCAAACAGAAGTCTCGCCCTTGTTGCCAACGGTGTCCAACGCCATGCGGTTTGTAGCGAGATCCCGCTCCTCTTGGGATAACCACCATGTGTTGTGAGGGAAGTCTGGAAGCAAGAAGAAGCCGATAACAGCGATGACAAACGTGACCACACCCTGAAGGATGAAGAGCCACTGCCAACCTGAGAGACCAGCAACATCGCCAAGTCCGTGGAAGATACCCGCAGCGATCAGACCAGCGAAAGCAGTGGCGAGAACGTTACCAGTGTAGAGGATGGCGATACGAGTGGCGATCTCCTTACGTGTGTAGAAGCATGAGAGGAGGTAGACGGCGCCGGGGTAGTAGGGCGCTTCAGTAACACCCAAGAAGAAGCGAGTTAAGAGCAGGCCCTTGAAGTCCTTGGCTAAGGCAGTGAGCGCGGAGACGACAGCCCAGAGCATCATGCAGGTGCCCATGTAGCGAGATGGGCGCGTTCTGTTTAAGAACATGTTGGAGGGGATCTGTCCCAACAAATATCCGACGAAAAGGATAGAAACGCATGTCTGATACTCCGTGCTGGAAAGGTTCAAGTCTTCCTCGAGGTCGTCGAGTCGGGCGAGCGCGATGGCGTTGCGGTCTGTCGGTGGTCAGTGAATGTGACAGCAATGAACAACACCCTACGCACCCAGGTAGTTCAGCCAGTACATGCTCCAGAGCATGGGCATGATCCACCTATCGAGCTTCTTCACAAGCGCAATCTCTCGTGGGTCGGTTTTCTGTGAAGACAGTCAGGATGCTGTATGCGAGGTTGAGATGACTACGCAACAAACCTCATGTGCACCAGAGTAATCCGTCTTCTCGACGATGGGAATCGACTTGATAGGTCCATCATCCCTCGTCATCTGCTGCTCGAGCATGATACTCTCGTTCTTGTTATCGATCATCCCCATGATGGCAACAATAAGAAGAAAGTCTGGAGTGAAAGAAAGAAGTGCGGAGGAGGATGCAGATCACCAATCGATGCTGGATTGATCTGGGGAATCTACAATCCGGGGCAGAGTGCTTTGATCTTTATACAACCCCGTGTCGCTACTCCACGATCCCCACAAAGCACGGTCAGGACTATCACAACCCGACAAACCTGCAAGCCTGATTAGACTACGAGCTACGAGAATAGCAGCCGTCCCGATAAATTCTCGACCACCCCAAGCCCCCATGACGATACTCCACATGGCCATGTATACCAAGCCACTGTTTGAGGCAATTGAGGCTCGAGATCGGAGGGGGCGGCGTTGCCGAGCGCAAGCGTGCTATAGGCTGGGCCTTAGCCCGACTAGCTGGAGTGTAGGTGTAGGCTTGGTATGGGGTAGGTGGCGTGGTGGTGAGGGTAAGCTCCGCTCCGATCCCTGGGCGGTAGTCCATCACCTACCATGTACCTTGTAAGACGATGCTACACCCAATAGCAAGGTATGGAGGTGAAAGTAATCAGTTGTATCATGGCGGCGCCCAAGAACAGAACATTATAGTTCATTCCTCTTTGCAATCTTGTTTGCGAGCTTCAGTTGATTCCGTCCGGCATGAGCCCATCGTGCAGCATCTGGGGTGTACAACACTTCGCCCCCAAGCCTTCACCCCAACCTCCAGTGGGTAAAAACACCAACACCCCGTATCGAGGACAGGAAGGTGTTGCGTGATACCAAGAAGCCTCCGCGGCGAGTATAGTGCCGCAAGCTGCACCCGTTCCCACACAGACGCCCGCATGCACATCGGATGACCAGAAGTGGAAAAGAGTCCAGAATCCCGCCCGCCTTGTCAGAAGAGAAGATGGGGATCGAGAGCCATGGCAAGCCATAGAGTCTTGGTAGAATGTCGAATTGGCAGGTTTGATGCACCCCAAGTCGACGCCAACGGGGTAGATGCTGCTAGGCTAAGAGGGCCGAGATCAGCGCCCTAGTCTCGTTACTCAACGGTCCTGCGTGGGTTCAAACTCAATCTTTGGGCAGTGCAATGGGTGACATCAAGACCTCCGATGCATTTCTTTCACCGAATTGTATGCCATACCAGGGCACATGAGCGTCCGCGATTCGTGAACTCGTGGCAGCGCAAAATCTGCCATGTTCTCGCCAACATTGGCCCACAGCATCGTGACCGCTGCATCGGGCCAAGGGCGCCGAGATCTTGGGACAAGATCTCGAGACCAGGTGTTTTGTGGACTTTTCGCACCGACCCGGCAGCTTGTCGGCAGCTTGGAAGCCTCAAGCGTCCTGGCGCGTGGGAGAAGTCCTCAACGTGGAGGCGGAGGCGGGGTTCTCTAGCTCCACGCTAAGCAAGAGCCTGGGCAATTGACCTCGTCTCTTGAACACCATGCAGACAAGCAACGAATCCTGGGGCAGAGATTTCTTCGAGAACGCTCCGGCGGGCGGTGGTGCATTGTCCAATCTGGAAAGTGCGGAGTCCAAGCATGCTGCGGAGAAGGGCTTGGCGGCCCTGAGGCTGAACTACGACCGCAGAACAGGACGGATGATATCGGAGACGAGGCGTTCGTCACGCGAGAATCAGGGACGTTGTCTCTTCCTCCGCGCGCGGTAGTTGATGTGCAGTTGATGCCTCAGCCTCCAATGCTTCCAAGACATATGGCGTTATTCGACTTTCACGATCATTGGCGGACAGTGCATCGAAGCTGCTCGTCCATCGGCTAGTGCTCACTCGAGCATGAGCTCGAAACTGTTGGGAGAACTGCCTTCGAGAAGAATGCGGAACGTTCCATGCGAAGGCGTCGTACATCGTGGATGAGTGGTTTCTTGCTCAGCCCAGCGGCGACTGGTGGTGAAGAAGCTCGTGCGTACCCCATGGGGTGTGGAGAGTTGCATCGGTCGATCGGAACACTGCGTATGATGTCGTCTATAGTCTTCAATGATGGAGACACCGCCTCAATCTCATCTGCAACGATTCGAAGACATTCTGGTAAACGTGGCGGTCCATCAATAAACGTGAGCGGGAACCTTGAACCATATATGCAAGCAAACCGCAGTTCGGAAAAGGCATCCGGAAAAGCGATGACACAGTCCTGCCCAAGTCGATCCTCGGTAGATCGTCTCGTAGCACGGGTATGATGGACGGATATGATGGACGGGTATGAAGCACGGATATGAAGGCGCTGGTTTCTGTGTGAGTCATGTTTGCGTATCCCAAACCTCAGCAAAATCCCATGAATGCTGAGCCGTTCGACTCTCTCCAGGGCAAAAACCCTGTCTCCCGTCTACATCGACCCTGAATTTCCAGACGATTCAAGCAGGGCAGTAAGTCCTGTTCTGGATTTCCAAAATCCCTTTCGTGGGACTTTGCAAGCTTGAGAAAGTCATCCCAGGTGTCTTTAAGATCTTAATACTCGGTGGACGAAGCGAGCTTCCTCTCAACGGCCTCGATAGCGACATATATCTCATGCCAAGCCAACATCCATTTTCCGCCGAGGTTACGACGGCTGCCGCTGTGAAGTATCTCTTGTAATAGAAAACCACGTGGGCGCCGCGCCGCGCCGCGTTTACATATTGCGCAAGCCATGGAATACCTCAGTGTGCTGTGAGTGTAATCTGAGCTTGCAGGGCGTGTCGAATGTTATGCATGATTGTCTATGAAAGGGTGCTATGGCCTTGATATGAGGCCACGAGCGCTAAATGCGCGCTAATGACTAAGGTGTGGTGAATCACATGATCCGGAAATCAACTGCATCCCTACGTTCAGTGTCGCGCCCCAGTACTATCCTGAGCTCGTCGAGGCTACTGAGGTCGCGCATGGGCTGTCACTACACTCCAGAGCTCGACATCACACATCCACTGCATGCTTCGAGACTATATTTTCTCTTGCCACGGGAGCGCAGCTCGCCTGCAAGTCCAGCACATACTCATTGATCCATACACGTACAAAGTCCAAACGCTCCAAAGATGCCTATTCATAAACAACGCCGAATGCAATGCCCATCAATGTATATCCCATCCACCAAGGCCATGCCGTTTTCGTGAGTTCGAAAAGCCGAGGGCTTCCTAGGGTGTCTCTCACATAACCGTGCAGTTCTCCTCCTGTTGCTTCTGATTCGTCCGACTAAGACGCTCACGCTTCATCTGCGCTTTCGAGCCACCACGCTTGAGCTCCTCCAGGCGCTCTTGTGCTTTGGGGAATTTGTATGCTGAATTAACGTTAGCTCATGGTCCATTTGAATCCAGTGAAGGCACTTACAAGCAGCTCTTCCATACCACCTCTTTGCCTCCTCTAAACTGCGTGGGCACCCTATACCCACTTCAGTGAAGTAACCCATGGCGAACAAGGCCTTGGGCAGAGGAGGCTCAGCACACGCTGCTTTACGAGCCCATAGGTACGCTTCCGTGTCGCTTTGCTCGAGGATGCCAGATGTGCCGGTCAGGTACCACCCAGATAGAGCGAGCTCACTTTGATGCTCCTCTTGTGCCGCGGCCTTTGTGTACCACGCAATACTTGTCCGCGCATCGATCGGAACACCTAGTAGACCGTACTCATATGCTTGCCCGAGGCGGAATTGGGAGAACTTGTAGTTGAGATCCGCAGCCTGGTGGAAGAGTTGAAGAGCATACGCTTCGTCCTGGATGATGCGCTGATTGCCAGTGGAAGATTCGTAAATCAACCCAAGCTCATGCAGCGCATGTGGGTTATCTCTGTCCGCGCGGTCGGCGGCCCGCTTGAGCATATTGATGGCCTCGCCAAAATTCTTCTGCTGACCCAGCAGTCCCTTGAGCAGAATCATACCCATCTTGTACAGTGCTGGCGTGTCGCCAAGTGCTGCAGCGCGCCTATACCATTGCACAGCCTTCATTGGATCTCGCTTCGTACCACCGCCTTCCTCGTGGCCCATCTCGCAGCACACCGCTGTCCTGTATGCACTAGCACCATGTCCACCTTTGGCAGCAGACTGGTATAAGCTGAAGGCTTCCTTGGTATCAATCTGCAGACCGAGTAGACCTTGGCCGTAGCAGTCGGCGAGAAAGAACATGGCATCCGGATAGCCACTCGCCACGAGCTTCTTGATCGTCTTGTGTCCTTCCATGATGTATTTCTCGCGATTTTTGTTCTTGGTCCGTGTATCAGCAGTGCCGCCCTCATCGGCTAGCACACTCGCCGCCTCCACGAGCTTCTTCGCAAGTAACAATCCAGTGGCATGATCAGAAGGATTGGCTCTCAATGTGTTGCGCAGGCGGTTGAGCTCGTCATGAGTCACTGGGTGGTGTGGAACACTTTGCCTTCGTGTATCCTCCTGCTGACTCTCGTAACTCATCCGAGGCGGTTCGCTGTTGTATTGTCGCATTGGCGGCGGTCTGACAGGATTTTGCTGTGGCGGCTGTGCTAGTGGCTGTTGTTGACGACCTTGCTGCTGCTGCATGAGGCCGGGACGGACAGGGACTGGATGTGAAGGTAGAGCATCTGGGTTCGACACTGGTTGCGCGGTACCTGGTCGTCGTCCGAGTGGGTCGCTGGGCATACGACCCGGAGCGGGCGCTGCTGTTCCTGGCCGTGGCACAGGGTTGCCAGGTACCATTGGCGAGGCGTTGGCGTTCCTCATACTATGCATCGGAGGCTCGGAGTACGCCGACTCATCGGAGTAGACTCTTTGTACTGGCGGAGGCTGCTGGTGATGTCCAGGCATACCACGAGGTGGCACGCGGCCTCCTCTGGGGCCATTTGGCAATCCATTGTAGCCATCAGGACCGCTTGTCTGCGAGCGAGGCAGCCCTGGCATTGGAGGTGCGTCTGCAGGCATCTCATGTATACCATTCGAGTATTGCGCGTGCAAGTCCGGCTGTGAGCGGCTTCGCATCGCTTGCTGCTGGAACTGTTGAGGGGGCGCATCGTTGGGTTGCTGCATGCCATTCGATCGGCCATGGGCGTTTGGAACCAGGTGGTTGTCTATCGAGTCTCCCCTGCGGTGCTTGGTGTTCGTCTCCGGTATCGCGTCGAAATTGGGCATGTCAAT
This sequence comes from Phaeosphaeria sp. A1 3.1a, assembly GCA_003501895.1. NCBI lineage: Eukaryota > Fungi > Ascomycota > Dothideomycetes > Pleosporales > Phaeosphaeriaceae > Phaeosphaeria > Phaeosphaeria sp. A1 3.1a. Next base: position 195,124 of record QVXC01000003.1, read on the forward strand.
GGTTGAAGTCATGCTCTTGCGGTCAGCGCCGCCATAATAATCATCGTAGAGGTCATCCATCTCATCGTTCGGTTGCTGCTGCTGTTGCTGGTTCTGATACTGGTGCTGCTGTGATTGTATCTGTGGCATTGGAGGTCTTTGCTGAGCGGGCGGTCCGTTTTGTCGTGATCCGCCGGCAGTCGACGGCCGTGGAGGTGCATACGTGGGCGAGGAGACATCATGGTAGCCAGGCGCGGCGCCGGGTTCGACCCATTGCTCGTGGCCGTCGGCGTAACCCCTGGTCTGTCCTTGACTTGGCAGGTTCTGCGGCATAGTCACTAACCGTTGTGTGTTCGGGCCAAACGCTCGTTGTGAGGGCGATTTCGGGTCGGATGGACGTCGTGGAGGTGGCGCACGCATGCCTTCGAGGTTCATGGGTGGCGGCCTCTGATTCTGACTCTGACTCGAAGGAGCACGATTCTGTGGTGGGCGCTGGCTGTATCCCTGTCCTTGTCCTTGTCCTTCGAAATGCCCCGAGTCTTGTCTACCATTAGATACAGGCATTGGCGGTTGCGGTCCCCTTTGCTGCGGCTGCATTTGCTGACCCCTCGGTGGAGATGCCTGCATCCTGCCTTGTCCGCCCCGCGCGTCACCAATCTTCATCTGCGACATGGCTTGATCCAGGTGCTCTTTCGGTGCGGCTTGCGGTGGCTTCTTTGCAGGGAAGGTCGGGAATGGATTGTCTTGAGGCATTTTCTTAGGGACGACGGGGTTCAGCAGAGATCGATCGAGGCCTGTATGATCAGTCAGTACAATTGACGCCGGATTCGCCAGCCATCCAGCAGAGTTTTTCACCTGGCGGCCGCAGCCCTCCTCTTCCTTGTTGCTGGTTTGGTGGTGCTCCATCTCCACGCCCTGACGGCCTACTCCTTGGATCCTGTCGTGGCGCTGGTCGTTGTTGCTGGTGTGAATTGTCGTAAGCCGGCTCCTGGCGGTGGTTCGTTTGCTGCGGCGCTCTTCGTCCCTGGGGTTGTGGTGGAGGCTGCTCATAGTAGCCGTCGTACTGCTGTGTCTGCACCCATCTGCCCTGTTGGTCATAGTACCCATCGTTGTATTGCTCGTAGCCGCCCTGGTCATAGCCGTAGTCGTAATACTGCTGATCGTACTGATTGTCGTAGCCTCCAGGCTGTTGTTGCTGTTGATGCTGCGGGGCGTGTCGTTGGCGTCCCTGGTCGTAATATTGCTGCTGTGGCGGTTGGCGCTGCTGCGGGTAGTTGTCGTACTGCTGTTGCTGGTACGCCATGGCGAGAGAAGTACTGCGGAACCCCTACAATGAAGTCCAGAAATGAAGAGAACGGGTTCGCGGAAACCGTGTGTTGTGTATGCACCCCAGCGCGGTGAGTTCGGGTGTACGCGCAGCCGTCGAAGTGTTCCTGGAGCAGGCTGCGGGAAGGATTACATGTATCGTGCACTTGGCAGGGGCGTACAAATTAAAGAACGGTAAGCCGGAAGACGCAATGCTGCGCTGGAGCGCTCCTGGGCCAGGGTTCCATATATGTGGGTTTGCTGTCGACGAACGATGTCGTCGGCCAGGGCATGTGGTCCCTTAGCTTAGGCCGTTTCACGCCGGGTACCTTGCTTCACCAAGCCTACGACAACCCGGAAAGCGAAATAACGCGGCACATTCACCAGCGCAGAGCAAGCCATGAAACATCATCATCGAAATTAGCATCCCTGTCATTGCACTCTGCACTCGCCACGATGCCCTCGGGGACATGAGTGATGCTCAGAGATGTGCATGGGCGCAGCCTGCCTGTGTGACCGCAAGTGATGTCGGGTTTCAGCTCTGCTCATCTTTGCACCAAAGCATTTGCGTCACGCAGCTTCTCGACGACAACAGTCGCAGAGCCGCTCAGATCTCAGTATGAGACGCACCAATGGCCGTTATGCTTGCGCTGCAGATCCTCCCCACGCGAGCACTCCACTTTTAGCCCATGCACCACGCTAAGGCAATATCTCGCGCTTGCGATCATCGACTTTCCAAGTTGCCCTTCACCGTCAAACAGGTACACATACACAGCCACACCTGATCCTGCGTTCTGGACCGTACCTTTGAGCGCTCATAGACGGGATCCGAGCGTCATCGCGGTGATCATACCACAGAACTCGACACAATGCCATCAACGCAGACATGGGTCAAGGCCATTGTCGGGTTGGTCCCTCGTGCTCGTGTGCAAAAACAAGATTTGGCACTGACTCTGTCGACAGTGGCGCAGCATTGTGCATAGGAGGACCAGCCTTGGTCATGTATGTCACGCCAACGGAGGAAGAGATATTCAAGGTATGGGCGTCGCCACTTCGTCATGAAGATGATTGTTTCCTCACATGACCCAGCGCTACAACCCAGAGCTTCAGAAGAAGGCCCTAGCCAACAGGGAAAAGAGGCAACAGGAATTTGACGACTTCACAGCCCACCTCAAGGAGCTGTCAAAGTCCGATAAGCCGAGTAAGTTGGTCCACGCGCCACTCGCCGCGTCAGCCACGGCTCGGAGATTGGCTACTGACCTCAACAATAGTATGGATTGCACAGAAGGAATGGGACGCGAAGAGGGCAGAGGAAGCGGCGAAAGCCAAGAGGGATGATTATGATGCGTATGTTGCGGAACAGAAGAGGCGGCAGTCTGAGGTTCGAGGCAGCGCGTAGTAAGGTCGACGATGCAGCATCAAGCTGCATTCCATGTATATGTTTTACTCTTACCATGTTTCTCCGAATCTACGCTTCATGTCACAGCTTATAGATTCGATGTCACATGGATGTACTAATGACAAACGCCCTGAAAGAACCCATCTGGTACAGTAGAAGATGGGACAGTGTCAAGTAAGAGAACACAAGAGCAGGACACGACTTGAAAGTAATTCTGGACAAAACTCCTGAACAGGCTCTTATATTCGACCGTAGAGGTCCATGATGCCTAGTATGCCTCGGTGTCTTGATAACCAAACGTCGTTCATGTCATGTGACTTCGTGATGCGCGATGCATGTGCGATGAAGCGATCATAGCGCAACGCGCATCACGACGCCAGTTTCACCCCACCACCGCTCCGACAGCTGCACCCGATGAACAGCGATGCGCAAGCCCCCGTGAAGCTCTCGCTGCCCCTTGTATTATACCACACACAACGGCATCTCATCATCCACTGATGACATCATAGGAATTTCAACAAGATATCTTCAAAGAGCTGCGCGAAGAGGATGAGCTCGTCATCCTGGCTCGCGGCCTCGGGCTGCTGCGCATAGTCACAAACCTCCTCCACTCATACGATGCCGCCGGTAACAACCTCATACTGCTCGTGGGAGCTGACGAACGCGAGAATGTGTGGATTGGCGAAGCGCTGGCTGAGCATGCTGCCGTCAGTAATGCGCCAAAATGTAGAGGTCTGAGTCTGGTCAATACCGACCTGATGAGTGTTGGGACACGTGAAAAGATGTATGCGCAAGGGGGCATTTTCAGCATCACGTCGAGAATCCTGATCGTGGATTTCTTGTCAGGACTGCTTAACCCAGAGACGGTGACGGGCATGGTTGTGCTGCATGCTGAAAAGGTCGTCGCAACATCGTTGGAGGCCTTCATCTTGCGAATATATCGACAGAAGAACAAAGCAGGCTTTCTAAAAGCCTTTTCGGACACACCCGAGCCTTTTACCACTGGCTTCGCTCCTTTGACGAACATGATGAAGAACCTCTTCCTACAGAAGCCGGCGCTCTATCCAAGATTCCATGTCGCGGTCGCGAATTCATTAGAGGGCCGAAAGAAGGCAGAAGTCATTGAGCTGGAAGTGCCAATGACGGACGCGATGCAGGACATACAGAATGCTGTATTGGAATGTGTCGAAGCCAGTATCAGCGAGCTGAAGAAGGCGAATCCGGGTCTAGAAGTGGAAGACTGGACACTCGACAGTGCGCTGCACAAAAACTTTGACCAGATCATTAGGCGTCAATTAGACCCTGTGTGGCATCGAACGACGTTCAAGACTCGCCAGGTTGTGCGCGACCTTTCGTTGCTGCGATCTATTCTCCACGCACTACTCACGTACGATGCAGTCAGCTTCAACAAGTACTTAGACACGGTTCTGGCAGCTTCACAGCCACCACCAGGCTCGACGAAGCAGAACCAGTCGCCTTGGCTCTTCCTTGATGCAGCGGACACTATCTTCACCACGGCCAAGCGGAGAGTGTATACTGGCAAAGTGTCCAATGTTGACTTAGCAAACAGCGCGAACGTTGTTCCTGATGGTCTTGAGCCTGTGCTTGAGGAGTTTCCGAAGTGGACACAGCTTGCCGAGATCCTACAGGAGATCGAACAAGACGCATACTTCAATCCATCGCCCCAAGACTCATCGAATGGGTCGATACTCGTCATGTGCGGCGATCAGGGGACATGCTCGCAGCTGAGAGAGTATCTTCAGACCATGTATGTCGTTCCTGAAGCGGGTATTGAAGACGACGAGGGTACCGACGAGCCATCAGCAAGGTTCATGATGCGTCGCAAGCTGCGAAACTACCTCTCCTGGAAACGTGACTTCAGCAAGGTCAGCGCTGCGCTCTTCTCGGAGAATCAGAAAGCAATCAACAACAGCAACGACAAGAACGTGCAGAGTGGCATGCGGCAAACCTCTGGCAAACCTCCGCCTAATAAGCGGAGGCGCGTAAGAGGAGGTGGCAACGTAGGTGCTGGACCGTCTCGCACAGACACAGGAGCTGTTCGTACAGCCGGCGACAAAGATGCACATATCGCGAGTCTGATGGCAGAGCTGCAACCCACCGAACTTGAGGCGGCACAGAAACCTGGCGAGATTGGATATGACCCGCTGGACAACATGGAGTCGTACTACGAGCTCTTCGACACTGGTTCCCTTATCATTGTACATCCTTATTCAGGTGATCTCGATGAACATATCCTTGAGGAAACGAAACCGCGTTACATTGTCATGTACGAGCCTGATGCTGCCTTCATCCGCCGGGTCGAGGTCTATCGCTCAAGCCACACTGATCGCACGGTCAAGGTCTTCTTCATGTACTATGGCGGCAGTGTAGAAGAACAACGCTACCTCTCTGCAGTGCGCCGCGAAAAGGATGCTTTCACCCGCCTCATCAAGGAACGAGCCAACATGGCACTCACTCTGAACACAAACGCCAACCTCGCACCCGAGGAATCCTTCCTCCGCACCATCAACACCCGCATAGCTGGAGGTGGTCGTCTCGCTGCATCCGCCGAGCCACCCCGTGTCGTGGTTGATGTGCGAGAGTTCCGCTCTAGTCTTCCCTCCCTCCTACACGGCCGCTCCATGGTCATCGTCCCCTGCATGCTCACAGTCGGCGACTACGTCCTCACTCCCCAGATCTGCATCGAGCGCAAATCCGTGCGCGATCTCATCGGCTCCTTTTCCAACGGCCGTTTATTCAACCAAGTCGAGGCCATGATGGAGCACTATAAACACCCCATGCTGCTCATCGAGTTTGATCAGAACAAGTCGTTCACGCTCGAGCCGTTCACGGACTTCTCGGCGCCCTCGAACAGCTCTGGCCTCGCTGCTGCGCCGGATCTGCAGGGCAAGATCGTCATGTTGACGCTGGCTTTCCCTCGTCTGCGCATCATTTGGAGCTCGTCGCCGTACCAGACTGCGGAGATATTTAACGAGCTCAAGAAGCAGCAGGACGAGCCTGATCCGCTGAGGGCGGTGCAGCTGGGTCTTGATCCGGAGATGCAGGGCGCGGATGAGATGCGCAGCTTTAATCAGACGAGTCAGGATATGTTACGAGCGCTACCGGGCGTGAATGAGAGTATTGTGATGACGCTTATGTTGCGGACCGAGAGTATCGCTGAGCTGGCGAACATGAATGAGAGGGAGATTTGCTGGTTAATTGGGACGGATGTGGGGAGGAGGGTCTACAGGTTCTTCAACCGAAGCGTCTATGAGGAGGTGCAGTTGCCGAATTTCAAGTAACCAAAGTCACAATGTACGAAACACATTAGCATGATAGTTGCAGATGTGTTTGAAGAAGGGTATGCATGTATTTGTGTCTATATCATCACGTCCGAAACAACCAGGACACTGTGCAAAGCGCCATAGATCCTTTCCCTCCTTCAGCATCAAACCTCCGCGTCTCAATCCCGTCCGCCCGCTCGCACGAAGCAGCAGCATTTGAGCCGCACGGTCTTCTTATAGCCAGCACCAGCCATATAAGCACCGAGACAGCATGGCGGACACTACGTTCGCAGCAAAATCAACAGTCGATCGTCTAGATGTCGTCGATGTCGATCTCCTTCTTGCCACCCTCAGCCTCGTCCGAGTCGGAGTCGTCGCGGTCCTCGTCGAACTCGAAGCCGATGCCCTCGTCGCCCTGGTCGCCGTAGGTGTCCGTCTCGTTGATCTTTGCGTTCTCGGGGAGTTCGCCGTAGGCTTTTAATGAGCGGGCTTCGTCGGCTGCAGTCACAAAGTCAGCACACTTCATCCTTCCCTTGTACAGACGTTGTTGCGGCTGAAGCTGCTCCTGTAGACGTACCGGAATACTTCATGATGACATCGCCCTTCTCGTCCTGGTAGTCTCGCAGACTGAGCAGGATGATGTCGCCCTGGTTGATCCAGACCTTCTTCCTCAGCTTGCCGCGGATATGGGCAAGGCGGCGCGCGCCGTCGAAGCACTGGGCTTCTAGACGCCCGTTGCCGAGCATCTTGACGACTTGTGCGTATTCTTGGCCTTCCTCCTTGAAGACGAGCTCGCGCTTCTCGTTGTCGTTCTCGTTCTTACCCCTACGTCGGTTCTTGCCTCCCTGGTGTGGGCGTTAGTATTATTCGTATGAGCTGTGCGAAGGAAGGCATAGTATGAGGCGTGAGGCTATGCGACGACGACTGCTGCCACGGCCGCAGTCGGTGAGTGCAGCGTCATCGCGTAGCATCGTGCCTTGGTGGGGCTGCGCGACCCCTCCAAACATAAGAGAGAATAATATGCGTACCTTTCCCTTGTTCTTAGGCATATTGTCGAGTAGTCGGTGGTTGTCTGTGTGGCTACTGTGGGTGTTGTGCAGGAAAAGGGTGCGTCGAGCGCGAGTTTTATGTAGTGGCGGGTTTGTTTCTGGCTTGCAATCACTGTGGGTGCCCTTTGACGTTGGGCGGCTATGCCTTGTGGGTGCCCCTTACCCTTCTCGGACTAGCACCATCTCATATAATTCAACCTGCGGCTCCCGTGGCTCCGCTCGAGCTGTTACCATTCATTTCATCACTGGTGAGCTAACGGCAATATGAGCGTACCATTCAGATTGTCGAAACAGCAAGCAAAGTTTTTCAGGATCCAGTATTCGTCCGATTACAAAACTTTCATCCCAAATCATGTTATTGCAGATCGCATGCACCCCTTGAACGAAACCCAGAGGAGACTCCAGCAAGCGCGAAAAAAAGAGGGATTATGGTGGCATGTGACTTCTGGTGTCGAGCTGTCCAAGTCGAGCTGCGTTCGGTCATGGGCTAGAAGACGTCTGCGCACAGCAGTTCTGGAGGAACTCGCAGCGCGAGGGTTCAATCAAAACGGAACATCGCACCGTCCCGGCACATCAGGTACTGAAGAATTACGCACCCCTCTGGCCATGCCCAGTAATTTGATGGACCTAACTGGTAGCTTGCGACTACATGTACAAGCTGCTCTGTTACCAGCCAAGTTTGTTGACATCAAAACTGAGGTAGGAAGCATCATCGACGCTTTGGTTGAAGGGAAGAACCACAAGAACACGTCTACAACTCAAGTTAAAAGACTTTTGCAACAAATACGAAAACTTCCCGCAGCCGATCCCCCTCCGAACACGACAAGGTTCAGATTCACTCGTTCGAAGCCTTCATAGATGATGTTTGATTATTCGGCACCTAATGGTGGTCGTGCCAATGAGGATCAGACATCGCTCACTCCATGCTTATACCGATTCCGGCTGTAATCCTTGCGCAGACGTAAAGCGCTCTGATACGCATCAAGAGTCTCTATCGCCGTTTCCTTACAATCGCTGGGGTCTTTTCCACAATCACGTATCTCCAACTCAACGTCGAGACCCACCGCTAGCCTGAGTTTTGTAGAGGTATTTGCGTGTGTTGCCATGTGCCACGGATCGAGGCCAGGATGTATGAGTTCAGCCTCAGGGCCGGTACCCACACCAAGGTCATTGACCATCCATCGAACAACTTCCTTGTGGCCGGAGATGATAGCACGGAGCAATGCAAAGTATCGAATGTCATCTGGGTAGCGAACTTTTCTGTCGAGGTCTGGTATAACCAATGCTCTTTGTTGCACAGGAGGGTTCCTGTCGCACCTATTCGCCACAGCATACTTTGCGAATTCCACATGGCCAAGCTCAGCTGCAATGGGGAGGAAGTGGATCTCATGGCAGTCGCGCCAAAAAAAGTGTGGTCGCAATAATTGGCACACCTCCACGTTTCCGCCTCTTGCCACGGCCCGCGCAAACACTTCAGACTGTTGTATGATTGTCAACTGTTCTGGCCTGGGACCTTCCCAAAGAAGCAATTTACAGGTGCTCAAATGTCCGCCGCCAGCGGCATCGCGAAGGGGAAAGCAATCTGTTGACGGATCAACACACTCGAGCAGTACGCTCACGGCTTCGTCTGCTCCGTACCTCGCCGCGATACACAGAGTGCTGTAGAGGTACTCTTGCATGTGGAACTTTCTCAACAGCTGGGAATACTCCTTAATCAAGGGACGCACAATATGCCACTGTTGGTGTCTGGCAGCCATTCGCAGCACCTTTCCCGCAATATCCAGCGGATCTCGCCCTCGAATTTTGTCCGGAAAGAGTCGCGGAATGACCAATTCAAGCACCTGCTGGTGTCCTCTCCGCGCTGCGACTTCTAAGGCTGTATAGATGAATGGAGTCCTTGGTGAATCCGCGTGGCCCAGTTGAGCGCCATAAGCCCAGAGAAGCTCAATCTGTTCGATTCGTCCAGTAGCAACGGCCATGTCGAGTGGGAGGCCAAAGTCAAGGGACTCTGTAGCGGCTAACCGCAACTCCTTGATTGCTTTATTTTCGCAAGGTACTGCGTGGATGGTATTCAGCATGTTTTTGATAACGTCGTCATATCCTGCGTGCAGTGCAACGACAAAAGCCGTCGGCTTGGGATTCCAAGGCTCTGGTACGTTGTTGCTCCAACAGTGTGTGTTCCAACTTGCCGAGCGCCAACGAAACATCTCACGCTGCCATGGTCGCGTCGCAAAAGCGTGACACACAGCATGAAGCATCTCATCACGCTCTCTGGGTGCGCCGAGCTGTTTGAATTGCTCCACCAAAGTATCAACGACGGAGTGCATTTGTGTGGCGAACTCGCATCCCCCTCGATCACGGTCGCCGATACATCCTTCAAGGATCCGGATAATGAATGGAGTTGGTGCTCTGTAAAGACATGCCGTCCGGTCCACCTTGGCCCACCTCTCGAGGTCTCGCCCAAGTAGCCATGTCACTTCCGCATCGAAAAATCCTGCATCAAGTACATTAGAACTGATAGGAGAAGACCTCCTGGAGCAGACTTACTGTGCACGCGTCGCAGATAGAGCAGGGACAAAAGCTTCACGGTCTGAATTTGCGGCGTGGCATAACATTGCACAAGATCTTGGAGGATCTGGCGGACTAGGACGAGCGGGAGTTGGAGGAGGTTCATTGACCGTTTGTCTTCATCGTCAGCTTCGTCAAGCGACTGAGATTGTAGATGGTCGCTCAGTTGCTCAATCACCTGGCCGTGATTCCAATCAGGTTGTCTTTGCACATCATGTTCTCCGTCGCGAACGCGTTCAGCCATTGGAGGAGCCGTGTGATTGGATGATGGGGAAAAAAGAGATTGACTTCACGTAAAGGTAGACCTGAACTTGAATAAAATAGATCACCTACGTCTTTATATTCTGTTATGTTTGCTTGCTCATGGAGTCATTCAACCAGTTACACAATGCATAGTGGAGTCATCCCGTCCATCCCCAGACACTTGGCGGATGTCAGCCTGATTTGCGTAGCGAAGCTGGGATGTTGAGTGGGTATGTAAGATGATTGGAATATGCTGCCTAACACTGCCTACACCATGTCCGAAAAAGGTTTGTATTTTGGCGAAAGACGAATTGTCGGGTCATCAGAGTAAATGCACTACAGCCAAGGTTGAAGCACAACTCTCCACTCTATTTCTACACATGCCATCTCGCCTCCCCACATCCTCCGTCTCCTCAAAATTTCTCACAAGCAGGTCGCATATCCAGCTCATGCGTCCACAAACACGGCCTCTGCCCATGCAACCAAAGATACGTCTCCCCAACCGCATCCGCGCTCATCTTCTTTCCCCTCTTCTGGTCCTCCCCATCCTCGTCCGCAATGCCTCCATTCGCAATTGTATGCACAACATGCACGCCCTTCTCGCTCATTTCTCTTGCTAGTGTCTGCGCAAGCTGCCTCACAGACGCTCTGCCAGCGCCATATGCCGCGAATTGCGCACTACAGCGCAACGCGCCCAACGTGCCCGTGAAGATCAACGTACCCTTCTTCTCTCCGCCGTCTGCGAGGGGTGTGGAGCCATGATCTGCGAAAAATCGCTTGAGAGATTCTTGAGCAAAGGTAAATGCGCCGCCTACATATGTCTCCAAACTCTCCTCAAACTCCTCGCGCGTCTCTTCGAGGAAGGGTTTCTTGGACGAGTGCTTGATGCTGTAGATTGCCATGTCGAGCTTGAGCCCTTCAAAGCTCTTGTGTGCTTTAATGTCGCGGAAGGCTTTTTCCAGAGACGCTTGGGATGTGTCGGTTGGGAAGGCTTCGAGGACGGCGGAGGGGTGCGAGGAGCGGATGGTGGAGATACATGAGGAGAGGGACTCGGGGCGGCGTGCGAGGAGGGCGACGGCGAGGTCGCCTTGGGTTGAGAGGATGCGTGCGATGCCGGTGCCCTTGGGTTTGTTGTTAGCTTGTGGAGAGCGAAGAGGGAGATGCGACTTACAGTATTGGGGCCAGCGCCAATGAGTATTGCAAGACCTTTTGGTGCCATGATGATCAATTGAAGTATTAGTAGAGCTAGATGCTTGTTGACAATAGGTAGCTGGGGTTTGTATATGAGCTGCTGAAGTCTGCCTGTTAGTGATGCGGTGGGATCAACATGATGTATCTACGACATTGCATCATCGACGGCTATATCCATGTAGCTGGCGTCGAGTGTCATCAGAGTGCATTATCTCCGGACGCAAACTACACTACTCAGTCGAATGTGGTTTTAGTGAATTCATTCCAGAGACATCTTGTTGTGTCGAAGTTAGAAAGAAAAGGAAGGCAGGGTCGCGCTCCTCGAGTTCACGCCTCGGCTACAAAACCCGCATCTCACGCGTCGGTACCCGCGGACTCCATCGTCCCCTGCAACGTCTGTCATCACCATCTAGATGACCACCGACGGGTGATTCCAAATCATCGTAACGTTTGCCTTGTCGCTTCTCGTATCTCCGACTCTGCTGGATGAAGCTGGTGGTGCTGAAAGGAGGAGAGGAGAAACAGACAGGAGTGCCGTCTCCATCGATCTTGATGCGATAGCAACAAGACAGGTCGGATTTAGAGTACTAAAGGCCAAACTTCGAAGAACATTAATTTGAGTCTAGTGCGTCAGGTACAGACGAAAGCGTCGTAGAAGACGCGCCGAATGACCGACACGGAGTGCCTGACTATTCTGATAAAGACCTCCAAGACTGCAACCATTCCCGCTTGTCACATCCTCACATCCAATCCTGCTGAGTCTATAACATGGCCACTATAACCCTCGCCTCCAGCTTTCGCGCCGTGACTTTAATTTTCGCCTCGGCCTCGCTTTACACTGGCCTCCAAGCCGTTTTCGCCCCGGCAAAATTCGCAGCCTCGTTTGGCATCCGTCTCCCCGATGCCACTACAACCAAATCCACGTCTAGTGCAGCCCACACCACATCATCGCTAAAAGACCCTGGAGCCAGCGCATATGTTTCACTCATGGGCGCACGACAGTTTGGAACGGGAGTGACGCTCTTAGCATTTGCTTACCAGGGAAAGTGGACAGAGGCAGCGATGATCTTGAGCATCATTGGGGTTGTGGTTGCGGGAACAGATGGGTGGCATATAGCGAGAACTGGAGGAAGCATGGGAGGAGGCCTATATCACGCGGGACCGGGGGCCGCAATAGCGGCATTGGCAACAGCTTTTCTGTGGACTTAGGCTTGATGGAGAAAGAGGACTCATGGGCCGAGGGAGTGGCGTACGGACTGTCAGTTTTGCTGTCGTCTGTCGTGCTCAGTACTGGGGCCAGAGCTGAACGTTTCGGGACCGGGGATTGTGTGACCCCTGTCAACTTTACCTTCTTTGTACTGGCGTCCTCGATTACGATTCACGATATCAGCAATTGGAACTCAAGATCTGCGTTTTATGGGCACCTTTGCATACTCTGCGTGGCACACTTTACGAGTTTGAGGATTACTCCGACCCGGCGTAACCACACCTGGCTGACAGGTAAGACGTATCCACCACTGTCAGACAACGATGACTTCTCTAGCGTATTTCCCCAGTTGGTACAACAACGTAGGCAAAGGATTAGAGCGCCTTCATGTCTATTTCCGTTGTCTTTTCGTGCCCACCTTGGCGGCACCATATCGGCCACTATGCAAAGGCGCCCTGCATGCTCTTGCATGAAGCATGCATCACAACAAATAGGATGGGCTGGCTCAACAACCAGTGAGCGCCATCGTGTAGGCCTGAGCCGTTGCCTCGAATTAGGAATCTATTTCTTGAAGATAAACTTTGGCCTCGCCCTATCCTGGCACTGTGCGTCCGCGGCATAGTCTTCTCGTATGAGTCGATTGGCAGCTCAGTAGCATGTGCAGGGCGGACAGGAGCCTGAAAGCTTATCAAAAGACGCCCCACGCGATCACCCCTCCTAGCTTTTCAGCTACACGGGATGAACTGGAAATTTAAGAAGGATCTCACCGCTAATGATGCCGCTCATGCTCCTCTGTCCGCTCAGCTAGTATTGGCATTAGCAAAACGGCGGCTATATTGAGCGCCTTGCTTTCTCTTTCGACGAATTGAACTAGTCTTGAAATATTCTGTATCGCCCCACGTTTGAGAAACGTCTATAACTCAGTCAAATACTTACAGCCGCTTTTGATCGAGGTCTTCTTCGCTGAAATACTCGGACTAACACTCATTTATTGTATTCCTCTCAACACATATTCAATTCTTAGCCGTAGATCTCTACCAGCATGGACCGGGATGTAGATGCAAGCTCAGACAGCTCGAACGCTCCACTAACTCCGGTGTCTGTCGAGACAGATAGCAGAGAGGCCATTGCCATTATTGGCTTTGCTCTCAAATTCCCCCAAGATGTCACATCCGAGGAGAACTTGTGGAAGCTACTGCTGGAGAGGCGGTCGACAATGACTGAGGTCCCCAGCAATAGATGGGACTTGGATGGATTCTATAAACCTCATGGTAATCAGCCCGGCACTGTGAGTTCTTGTTCGAGATCTCCCAATCCAATACTGATCAGCATTCAAGGTGAATAGTCGAGGGGGTCATTTTATTGCAGACGACCCAGCACGATTTGATGCGCCTTTCTTTTCCATTCAACCCGCTGAGGCAGAATGCATGGATCCCCAGCAGCGATTCCTGCTTGAAACTAGCTATCATGCGCTTGAGAATGGTAAGCAAATGGCCCGTGACTCTAAGCTTGTGTCGGGCCCCAATTGACGGCATCATAGCTGGCATACCAATGGACAAGGCTATGGGCACCAAGACATCTGTCCATGTCGGATGCTTGTTGCAAGAATACAGCCAGATCTCGCAACGAGATACCGATCTGCCTGGAAACTACCAGATTGTCGGATCGAGTGGCCTTTCCATGTTATCCAATCGTCTGAGTTGGTTTTACGACTTCAAAGGCCCAAGTATGACAGTCGATACTGCATGCTCGGGTAGCTTACTGGCTTTGCATCTTGGATGCCAAGACTTACTATCAGGTACTGTCGACATGGCAAGTCCTTTGATACCTAATTGTGGGAAGCATACAACTAATCTTGACAGGCCGTTGCATGTGGGAGTAACTTATCTTTGGTACCTGACTCCACCTCACTTCTCAGTGCACTCAACATGATGTCGCCGGATAGCACGTGTTATAGCTTTGATGAGCGAGCAAATGGGTATAGTCGAAGTGAAGGATTTGGCGTCATTCTAATGAAGAGGCTATCACAAGCGATTCACGACGGAGACACAATACGTGCAGTCATCAGATCAACCGGATGTAACCAAGATGGCCACACACCTGGCATTACACAACCCAGCCAATCAGCACAGGAAACCCTTACTCAACAGACCTACGAACGTGCTGGACTCGATCTCAACGTTACCCACTACTTCGAGTCTCACGGAACGGGCACCAAGCTGGGCGATCCGACCGAGGCATGCGCTATAAGCAATGCATTCTCAATGAGATCACCTGAAGAGCCTCTGTACATCGGCGCGCTCAAGTCAAATATCGGACACCCAGAGTCTGCGAGCGGTATAGCCGGCATGATCAAGGCCGTCTTAGTGCTCGAAGCTGGCGTCATCCCACCCAACCGATATCCTGAGCGTATAACTCCAGTCGTTGCAGAGAAATGTCCCAACCTGAAGTTTCCCCTTGTTGCGACGCCTTGGCCAACACAAGGGGTGAGACGCGCTTCGGTGAACTCATTTGGATATGGAGGTACCAATGTCCATGTGGTTATGGATGATGTGCTGTCATATATTGAGTCGCACAATTTGAATGCCCGACATCGAACAAAGAGTACTCAAATGCTGGAGTCACGCGAAGAGAGTCAAGCCAAAATCAAAGACGAGAGCCTGATGAAGGACCAAACTGAAAATGCACTGGTTCCAACACCCGATACAGGATTCAAGCTGTTGACACTTTCAGCATTCGACGAGCGTGCTGTACAACGGTCAATCAGTTCACACGAGGCATGGATGCGTGAACATCCGACAGAGTTGTTGTCTGATGTTGCGTTTACCCTCAATGCCAAAAGATCAGCATTTCCTTGGAAGACTTTCAGCGTCGCGTCCTCTGGTACACTGAACGATCTGGAATGGTCACTACCAGCGCGAATTAAGCAGCAAACAGGTCTCTGCTTCATCTTCACCGGCCAAGGAGCTCAGTACGCTGGCATGGGCCGCGGGTTGTCCAAGTATGAAGCTTTCCGACAAAGCATGCTTGAAGCGGATCAGTACTTCAAGTGCCTGGGAAGTAATTGGTCACTATTGAGTGGGTAGTATAATGGCGGTCCAGATACATGTTGCTAATATCACGCAGACGAACTTTACAACGAGGGAAATGATGCTTCAAGTATTGACAAAGCAGAAAAGAGTCAACCACTCTGTACTGCCATACAAGTTGCCATCGTCGACTTACTACGGATCTGGAAGATACATCCCTCCACAGTTGTGGGCCACTCTTCTGGTGAGATTGCTGCAGCATATGCAAGTGGTGCAATCTCTCGTGAGTCCGCTTGGATGATCTCTTACACTCGCGGTATGGCTGTGGCGCAGAGCAGCGCGTCCAGGGGATTTGCAGGATCTATGCTCGCCGTTCAGGCCACGCCAGAGACAATTGTGCCTTATCTGGATCAGCATAACGCCACTTGGCCGCACGATCAAGTTGTTGTTGCATGCTATAACAGTCCATCAAACATCACGATGTCCGGGTCCCGCAATGCTATTGATCAAATGTCAATCGCCTTGGAGCAAGCGAAAGCTGCATGCAGGCGGTTGAAAGTAGACGTTGCCTACCACTCTCCATATATGGCAGATGCTGGGGCAGTCTACGGCAAGCTCCTGCAGCCAATTGCGCCGACGAGCCAACAAGATGAGCAACCGTCTTTTGTGTCAACGGTCACAGGAAAAGTTCTGGATGATTTGGGCGTGCTAAGAACACCCGAGTATTGGATACAGAACCTGACAAATCCTGTTCAATTTTCGACAGCAATGTTGGAGATCTGCAAGAATCGACTTGGGGAGTCTGCGGAAGTAGCGGCGGACCTATTTGTTGAGATTGGTCCGCATTGCACACTTCGCTCACCGATCAAGGATATTTTCCAAATACACGGCAAAGATATTAAAACGGACTACTCGTCGGTATTGGTTCGTAGTCAGCCCGCAGACTTTACTGCTTTGGAATGTGCCGGCAAGCTGCACGTCTCAGGAGTCAAGGTCGACTTGGTCGAGGTCAACGGGGGTTGCGATATGAAGGACAAACTCGTCACAACGCTACCAACTTACCCTTTCAACGATAAGACGAGATACTGGCTCGAAGGAAGGACGAGTGCGCAGTATCGTTTCCGAAAACACGTACATCACGACTTCCTCGGCACACGAGTCGATGATTGGAACCAGTGTGAAGCCCGTTGGTCGAATCGTATCGTGCTCGACCAGTCGCATTGGTTGAAAGATCACCAAGTCAACGGTCTGACCATCTTTCCTGCTGCTGGCTTCATGGTCATGGCCCTCGAAGCTGTTCGCCAACTTTATAGAGACAGGAAGTCGGTCATCGGGTATAAAATGAGAGACATTAGGTTCCCGAAGGCTGTGACACTTACAAAA
Source organism: Phaeosphaeria sp. A1 3.1a (assembly GCA_003501895.1). Classification (NCBI taxonomy): domain Eukaryota; kingdom Fungi; phylum Ascomycota; class Dothideomycetes; order Pleosporales; family Phaeosphaeriaceae; genus Phaeosphaeria; species Phaeosphaeria sp. A1 3.1a. The sequence goes on from QVXC01000003.1 coordinate 211,761, forward strand.
GACTCGCGTGGAACTGAGCTTCAGCTCACCCTCAAAACTGCACACACGCAACGAGCTACGACTGAAAACAAGCACGAGTGGGAGCAGTTCTTCATTTACGTTTATGAGAATGATGGCTGGGTCGAGTGCTGCTCTGGAGCTATTTCAATTGAGTATGGTATCGACAACGACCAAAGTATTGACGCAAGTAACCGCCAACATTCCTCACACGCGGAGAAGATTCAAGCTATCGAAGCTACCAAAAGCACCTGTCGGATTCCTGTGCCAAGTTCCGAAATATACGATGCATTCACCAAGGCCGGTCTAGCATACGGCCCATTCTTCGAAGGCGTTCAGGAAGTCCTTTGGAATGGCAATGGCGGAGCCACCGGTGTAGTCGATCTGCAACAATGGAGATCACTTTACGAAGGTTTCGCAGATTCGCACCTCATTCACCCCACCGCGCTGGATGCCATGCTTCAGATAACTTTCCCAGCGTTCTCGATCTACGCTAAAAGTGCATCATCGACCACTGTACCGACCGGCTTCCGCAGTGCTTGGTTCTCGGCAGCCAGTGCAAGCGAAATGGCAAACTCGAAAGCGACAGTACATGCGAAAGTCACTGATCGTGGATTCCGCAACAAGGTGTTCTCCATTGCTGCAGCGAACATCGAGAGCGAGGCACTGGTTTTCCTGGGAGAAATGGAGACAACTACGATTGGAAATGGAGACTCCCCAAGCACGGAGAACAAACCCCTGTACAAGATCGAGTACAAACCAGATTACGACCTGCTTCCGACTCGCACATTGTACCTGGAACCAGATCCATTGAAGGATGCAAGTGTGATGCACGACAAGGAGATGTTGTGCCTCTCCAGTATGCGAGACGCATTAAGCCATGAGCTGAACAACATCAAGGAGCTTCCGATACATCTACAGGAATACGTAGAATGGTTGCAGATCAAGACTAAATCGCACGCGATGTCGTCTTCCGAGCCACTCGAGTCTCTATGCCAGAGATTGGAGGGCATTGACATTGAGAGTCGCCTTCTCGTCCGTGTCGCCCGCAATCTACCAGCGATCCTCAAGGGTGAAGTTGATGCGCTCAACCTCCTATTCTCAGACGACATTTTGAGCGATTTCTACTCGAATTTCCATTCTAACCAGCAGCTGCTCGCACGTGCTGCGGTTGAAGTCGACATTTTAGCACACAAGAACCCAACAATGCGTGTTCTTGAGATCGGTGCAGGGACAGGATCTGCTACAGAGCATGTCCTTGGTGCACTCGGTGATCGTCTAACAGAGTATGTCTATACTGATGTGACTCCAAGCTTCTTTCTGAAAGCCAGGGAGCGATTCGAGTCAACGAAGCTTGTCTTTAGAACGTTGGATGTATCGCAGAATCCAATCGACCAAGGCTACAATGCAGGCGACTTTGACTTGATCATCGCCGCCAACGTAAGTACACGTCACATCTCATTGTAGCTCTTGCTGACCTTTGTAGGTACTACACGCAGCAAATGGTATCCAAAACTCCCTAGTCCAGTGCCGAAAACTTCTGAAGCCCAATGGACGAATCATGCTCCTTGAAATGGTCAATCGAGAACATCTCCTCGAGCCGTACATCTTCGGCTTGCTACAGGGACTATCTCGCGAAGCCAGCCCTGAGTCTGCCCAGAACAATAGTCCTCTCCTGAACGAAGCAGAATGGGCCGATATGTTTTCCAAGACAGGCTTCTCTGGTATGGACACGTGTATTAGTGACGCCGGATTCATTACAGAAGAGTCTATTTCGGCGATTATGATCTCCAAGGCGATCGAAGAACCGAAGATTACGCAGACGATGATACATGTCGTTTTTGATGACACGTGCGTACGCCAGACTGATCTTTTGAAGCAGCTTCGGGACGAGAAGTTGCATGATTTGGAGATGTGCATCAAGGCCGTGCCATGGAAAACAGCCCTGGAGCACAACTTCGAACAATCGATCTGCGTCTTCCTTGTGGATCTAGGTGGTAGCCTTCTTGGAAGTCTACACGAAGAGGCTTCCACGAAACTTAAGACGATCTTGTCTTCCGCCAAGACTCTCATATGGGCCGCACGTCGCTCGGTTATGAGTGCACAAAGTCCGGACTATGGATTGGTTCCAGGACTTGTGCGCACGTTGGCGACAGAAAATGAGGACTGCCGTGTCATCAGCGTGACTCTGGACGCTACAACTGCAAGTGCCACAGCAGCGACAAATATCTCCAAGATCACGAACGCTATGCTTCAGGCATCAGGCGTACCAGAAGATGAGTATTTGGAAGAAGATGGGCTCCTCCAGATACCGAGAGTCGTTCGGGACACTACATTGTCGACTGAAGTATACAAGTCTGAGCACACAACAACCAGACCTTGGAGCGAGTTAGAACGTCCTCGCTTGACCATCGGCAATGTCGGTCGCCTTAACACTTTACAATTCGAGTGTGCTTCGTCTTTCGATTCCTGCCTCACCAGCGGCGAAGTGCTTGTCGAAATCAAAGCCGTTGGACTCAGCACCCGCGATCTCCTCGTTGCTCAAGGTCAAGTTCACGACGAGGCCTTTGGATGTGAATTTGCTGGCATTGTGGTACAGACAACCAACTCAACCAGTGAGAAATTTGCTGTCGGCGACCGTGTCTTCGGCTTGGGTCGAGATTCAATGACGAGCACGCAGCGATACAAGTCAAGCCAGTTGCAGAGCATACCAAAAGGCTGGAGTTTTTGCGAAGCCGCAACCTATCCTGTCGCCTTCTGCACAGCCTACTACAGCTTATTGTATTGCGCAAGAACTTCAGAGAGCGACACGGTTCTCATCCATGTCGCAAATCCTGCGATCGAAGCAGCTACTATCCAGCTTGCTCAGCTGTATGGTCGCGAGGTGTTTGTCACAACGGAATCGCTTGCGCAAATGGCCTATCTTCACGAGATATACAATCTTCCGGTCACGCACATTCTGTTATCTGGCACCTTCGATCTCGGTAATGATCTACGTCGCCTAACGCAAGGGCGCGGCATCGATGTGGTCGTCAGCTCAACCACTGGTGAAGTCGCGCGCACATACTGGGAGAGCCTGGCTACCATTGGACGATATATCGACATCAACGAAACGACTTCCGAGATAAGCTTCCCAATGGGTAACGCCCGCATGTTTGTTGGCGTCGACATCCACCGATTCGCACTGACCGCAGGTTTCACGAAGATGTTCGAAGAGGTTATTGAGCTTATGATTGATCAGGATATGGTTTTCCGGTCCCCGCTGAATGTGTTAAAGCAAAGCGAGATTGAAGCAGCTTTCCGGATCTTGCAGGACGTAGAACATAACGGCAGAGTCGCCATAGAGATGGCTGATGATGAGATCGTTGAGATGGATCTATCCCTACACGAGAAGCCACTCTTCAACTCTGACGCCACATTTGTCCTCTCTGGAGGATTTGGAGGCATCGGTCAGAGCGTAGCTCAATGGATGGTGCGAAATGGAGCTAAGCACCTTATACTGCCGTCCAGAACTCAAGTCGACGGGTCTGGCTCTACTCGCGAAGAATTCGTCAAGACTCTCAGGTCGCAGGGTGCAGATGTTCAGGTTCCAGTGTGCGATATTGCCGACAGGGCCGCGCTCGAGAGAACATTACAGGATCTCAAGAAGATGCCACCTATCAGAGGCTGTATACAATCAGCCATGGTCGTACGTGACTCTGCGTTCGCAAATATGTCAGTTGACGACTGGCATACAACATTGTCCGCCAAGCTGGCCGGATCCTGGAATTTGCATGAACTCCTTCCGGCCGATTTGAACTTCTTCATCATGTTCTCTTCTAGCACTGGAATCATGGGTTCCTTCGGACAATCCAACTACACCGCCGGAAACACATATCAAGATGCTCTGGCCGAGTACCGTGTACGAAACGGTCGACGCGCTCACGCCATTGCTATGAGTATGGTCACTGGTGTTGGGTGGGTTGCAGAGAACGCACAAGTACAAGCTTTGCTACGGGTACGCGGAATGCTTGAAGAAGTCAGCCTAAACGACATCTACGAGCTCCTACGTTTCTGCTGCAACCCACAACACGCTGACGTCGGTTCACAAATCATTACGCCTTTATCGCTGCCAGCTGATCTGAGGGCTTTGGGTATTGTTGAGCCGCTGGGATCGACACGGCCAATCTACTCGTATCTGCATACGCTTCCTTCTCGCTACGATACCTCAAAAGATGTTTCGAGCAGCCAAGAAGCAAGGAAGCTCCCAAGCTTCACATTGCCGGATGCAGCCTCGTTAGCAGAAGCTACAAGCATCATTACGGAGGCGATTCAGACCCAGCTCTCCAGCTTGCTGGTGGTCAGCAAAGACGATATTGACACAAAGAAGCCCATCCACAACTATGGTGTGGACAGTTTAGTCGCAGTTGAGATGAAGAACTGGTTTGCAAAGGGCGTTGGTGCAGATGTGGGCACGACGGAGATCTTAGGTGAAGATGGCATCGCAGAACTTGCTGCGAAGGTTGCTGTGAGGAGTCTATTCGTAAAAGATGAGCTGAAGAATTGAGATTTGACGTGATCAGAGGAGAAGTAGGAACTGTCTCTATCAAGTTTGACAAGAACCGAGGCACGACAGAATCAAATTTAGTAGAGACAACGATATCATATGTCAGACCAAGCAGTGCATTTCGAATCTTTTTACACAGTATAGCTGCGTACTAGAGTGCTACATGAATTGAGGTTTGAGTCTGAGATGTTTCTAGGCAGTCCTACAAGTAGGAGCATCGTCTTACTTCTCACACGACCTCTTCCAACGCTTCATCGTACAATAGCAAATAGAAACCCATCATAGCTCTTATCTCCGACCGTCTGTAACACCATGGCATCAAGTCTGTTATCCTTGCCAATCATCTCCACCAGCCTCCTCGCGCCTTGCACGGAAGCGTCGTCCAAGTCCTGTGCCAGCCGCCCACCCCTCACCACATTATCCACTATGATGCACGCACCCGGCTCGCACATCCCGAGCGCAGTATCGACATAGTTCCAATTATTCTTCTTGTCTGCATCGATGAAGACAAATTGGAACTTATCGCGCTTCCCGCTCTTTACCTCTTCAGCTAGTTGAGGCAACACTTCAATGCCGGGTCCAAGCCGAATGTCAACGCGATCTGCTAGCCCAGCATACTCGATGTTCGCGCGCGCAACATTGGCATGGTGCTTGTCGACTTCGACGCTGGTTACTTTGGTGTCTGGGCGTGCGTTCGCGAGCCAGAGAGTTGAGTATCCACCCAGCGTACCTACTTCGAGGACGTTTCTCGCGTGCGCGAGACGGGCTTGGAGCTGAAGGTATTTGCCTTGAGGTGGAGATACGGCAATGTCAGGTAGGCCTGCCTTTTCGGATGCGGATCGCACATGTTCGAGGACGGAGTTGGACGGTATGCTTGTGTTGGGATGGAGGTGGGAGAAGGCGTATTCGTCGACTGCGTTCCAGCTCGGATCACATTCGTAACCCCTATTATTTGCGGACATGATCGTAGTTTTATATCTGTCTTGATGGGTGATTGATTGATGATGTGCTCTGCACTCTGGATGAGCTGCGTTGATGTTCGTTGAGTTTGTGTCTGGCAATGGGCATCGACATCTTTTTATATGCGAGCTTCATTGCTGAAAAGTCTCATCCCTCGTACTGTAGCCAGCTTTCTGATAATCAAGCTCCAATAATGCTTGTTGTGGAAAAGCATTCTACCTGCACCACCAGATAATGAGCTGACGTAGTCCCAGTCACACAAGCGTGAACGCTAAAAGTCGATCTCCGCACTTATCGCCGAGTTCCAGGCTACACTCTCGTGACTTCTACACGATAGTATGCGCAACTTTAAAGACTTCTTGTCTGGGCAGATCGACTGTCAAATTGTCCGAGCAGGGCACGTATATATCCGGGAATCTTCCAAGGCCGAGAACAGGCTTGCATCTGCCCCGCGGTGTCCTCCGCAACCATCTCCGCTCGGAGAAAGGACATCGGATTTGCAGCTGTGCTCAACCTTGCTACCGGCCGCGCAAAGCTATCGCATCACAAACATGAGTCACTATTCGCTTCAAACCAAGATGGGCGCAATATTAGTAGGAGGTGATTAATGTACATATTCTAGACTAAAAGAAAACATGATCGACTGATCGGGTATTGGTTTCTATCGGCTCCACTACACCAGCGTCTCGGTGAACAAGTCACTACGTGTCTACACTTGATTTCCAATCACTTTCTCATGCCATCTAGCTTCACAGGCAGTGGTGGTAGCTGCTTGTTGATCGCAAGAGTAGGCACCGCTCGCCGCGTCCTATCCTCGTTCGACAGCCCAGCAATACATGTCCGTCTGATACACTCATCCTTCGGCATGGCTTCGTTCCATCTGCAATTCGTTCGACTTCGTACATCCCTCACTCGGACTGGATCGCTCGCTGGTCTGCCAGGGCCGCGGGCTTGCAATACTTGCTTCGCGTAGTTGGATGCAATGCTAGGATCTTGAGCTGAATGACTTCTGCTATGCGCCGCTGAAGTGTTGTTACTTGTCTTCGCGCTTCGACGCGGCTTCTTTTTGCTCGATCTAACTGGTGTTTCTAATCGCAGCGAGGATTGCGACATGGCTGCGAGAATGTGTCCTGGGTACACAGGTTTCTGCTGTGTCTCTTCGCATGCTCTCTTCCGCGTTTCTTTCGTCGCTGCCTTCCGTTGTGCCTTCCGTTGTGAAGCTTTTGAATTCCGACTCGAACTTCTTGTCTCGCCATTGCCTATCCGCGAAAGGTCGAGGTGTAGGTTGTGGATGTTCCTCGAAGATCGGGCACTTTCGCTGAACCCGGTCGGTGCTCCTCTACTCAGTCTCCGCAGCAGTCGAAGTGGATTCCTCGCAGGAACAGGTGGAGGCGGCGGGAGCTCTTTCTGAACGTTCAATGGCTTAATCGTCTTCCACCAAACATCCATTGCGCTCATCGAATCGGAGTCCTCGACCGAATATACTGACGAACTCCATGAGAACCTTGACTGGTGCTTACAAGCATCATCGTAATTGTACTCCATGCCGCGGTGCATAATATGTGGTTCCGGCAATCTTGACACGTTCGAAACGCTGTAGAAGCTCCCAAAGCGACCGTCCATATCCTTCGGTAATAGCTCGAGCATCGATTGAACTGGTGTCAAATACTCTGCTACGATATCTTCTGCAACGCTCGTCCCACTATCAGATGTTTGGTAATCCGAGTCTAGTCCTGGAGGCGATGCGGACCCGGGTAAGAGATAGTCGAAAACATTGACGTCCTTATGTGGGTCGTTCGTGGTTTGGTAGGTTTCAGTGTACGCGTCCACACTTGGGAATGCTCTGATCGGATCCAGCATAGTCGGCGATTTCTGTTGTGTATCGTCAAGATTCCTTTCGCCGGTACAGCCTTCTATTCCTAAACCAAAGTTGCTGTTAAATGTTGTGATAGGCTGGAGCCACTCCAGGTCTGTTTTGGCGTCTTGCATCGTTGCTCCAAGCCCTGTCGACATTTTCTCTTGCATGCAAAATATCTCGTCTAACTCAGAGGCCATGACCGCACGCTCATGTGCTATGTTATAAGTACTCCGGGGCTTATGTTGATGGTCCGGGGAAGCTGCACTGTGGCGTTGCGCGGCGATCGTTTCAAAACTCCGTTGGGCGACACCACCGAGCACGCCGTTCTCATCAACCACACAAATCTGCCTTTCGTCATCGCATTTGTTGGAACTGGGGTCATAGTTCGCGCCAAGGCAATGTTGGTGCACAGTCAGATCACTGGGTGCCTGGTCGCTTGGCTGGTGTTGGACTTTGACTTTGCCGCTCGCTTGCTGTGCCTGTGAGGCTGTCTTGTCCCTATCGACCTTTGCGGCTCCCGGATGCGCGATGGTCCGCGGTCTGCGCAGACTCAAGTGAGGAATCTCGTCTTGAATATACTTGCCAATCACCGCAAGCGCCGCACTGCCTCCGCCATGTCATGTTTTAGTTACCACAAACTATGTCTCTATGGCTCAACAAATCCTTCACTTGCGGCACAGCACTTGCGAACGGCCTTGTTATATTCCTTTTTCGCGATATGTTCGCCTGCAGCTATTTTGCGTGCCCAATTTTCCTGCGAGAGTTCAAGTCGCTCGGCATTATCACTTCTGGGCCACAGGGTCAGAGATAAATCGTCAGATAACATCACAATTGCAACCTGCCATCATAAGTCTCCAGGATTGACATTTGTACCCTGATTGACTGGCTGTACATACTGAAAATTATGTGTGTTTGTCTCCTAAGTAGCATGTTCATTAATTTCGGTATCTTTTCCAATCAGCAGTAAACAAACCTCGCATGACGTTCTACGACCACACCAACCCCCGAAGATCGTCCTTCCACGTATGCCACCGTCGACCTCATCTTGGCGTCTGACTACAACACCTCATATGTCCCTAGATGTCATGATCAGCAAACAACCCATGCTCAGAAGACGTCAGGAAACTCCGCCAACATCCGCCACAACCCAAGTCCCACGAAATTGTCGCCTTACGCCTCGACTCACCTCAGGTTCGCGCCTCGCTGCCTCGGTCCTACTTCAAGAAGCCACAAGCCCAGCAACGAATACACAGACCACAGACCACAGCGGCGCAGGCGCAGTGGCATTTGTTCGCGCCTTTCGCTCCACACGGCGGTGCAATCAATCTCAAACACACTGTCAGACTTCTAGGAAGAGTTAGGCGTACCCTCGACCCGTGCCGCAAGGCGTACAATGTTTGTGGGGTCGAAAGGTGTGCTTAGCGAGTTCCTATTTGTGGCGTGGTCTGTGTTTGGGGCGGTTTGTCCGCACAGACAACGGTTTGTGTTGTGTTCGGCGCGTGATGATCGGGCCTTCGCATATGTACTCGGACTTGCTTTCTGTCCGGCTACTTGCGTTTCGTCGGATAGTGGCGTGCGGATGCGTGCGTCTTTGTCTGGATGGAGGGGACGTGCAGTATGTGAAAGGCTGGTACTTTGGTTCGTGAGAGGTTTACTACCTGGAACTCTCGATGGCGATGTGTGCGAGACTGGTAGAAAGATGGTTCGATCCTGGCTTTTTGCATTAGTTTCAGAGCTTGGACGTCCAGGTCTGGTTTGCGTTGGTCAGATCTCGTGTAGCCAGGACTGTTGTGATCGGGAATAGTGCTACCATGCAAGTTTGTGTTGGGCGCTGGGATCTTGCGAACACTGCGCCGCCTTCATGACACAACATGACGTCCCACATCAACAGTGTTTCTACGACTGTTTGTTCATCACAATACAGAGAAGATGATCGAAGGTTACCGAGCTGTTGATTGAGATGAAATATAATGTAAGTAAACTAGAAAACCGAAATGAAGGAAATGGGGTATATGCTGCCTGTCTAAACGCCATAATCTGCACACGTATCCAGATCCAGTACATGTCTCGCATATCATGTTCGCCGTGAGCATATGACCATACGTTGGTGCCTTCGTGCGTCAGTCGCGCGACCGCTGTCATCTGCGATTTTATGGCGGATGACATTTACACCTTCCTCTGGGAGAAAATCTGTCCACCGTGTGTACCGCACTCCTCGCAAGACTGTTCCGTATTGATGTTGTTCGATGTGAAATCGCTTTTAGGGCGCCGCATGTCCGACTTTGCGTTTATCTGGCCTGATCATGCTTCCTCTTTGGCGGCTGTTGGACTGCCCTGCGTCGAACTGCGGGTGTGTGCTTTTCTCGATCCGCATGCTTAGTCTCTTCCATGCTGCTTACTCGAAAACCTTCTTTCACGGGCATGGTTCCACATGTCCCGGGTACGATTAACACTTGATGACCTTTTTCCACAGGCATCCATTGCACATGCCCTGGCTACGGTTGACGACCCTGTGCTCTCTTTGTGTCTCCGGACAGGGATGGCCCAATCGCAACGTCTCCGCTTCCTCACACATGCGCAGGATCGGTCCGTTATTGGTTGATGGCTGCGGTATCCAGTGATTGCAGACGTAGATTGTGTATAGTATGGTACACATCGTCGAGAGGGTAACGAACTTGGATAATTCAGCCCCCGAAGTTGTGACGGAGCGCTAGTTTTGGGAATTCCGTTCGACTGGCAGCTGCTAATCGATACTACTGGTGACGGAGTGGTTCACCGGAAGTAATGGCAGTCCTAGTTGTGATTCGTGGTGTCGGGTGCTAGGGCTTCGCAAGGTCCCGTGCTCGCACTTCACAAGTGTATGAAGAGCCGAAGAAGATCGCAACAATCTGTTCTTCCGCCTGGCACTGCTACGACAGCCTCTTGCTCCACACAAAGACGCAGAGTTGTGTTAGATCATTCCAATCGCGCGTTACAGGATCGGACCGAATGTGGTGATTGATGGCGTCTTCGATGTTGGGCTGTCTAGAGCTGCGGACGAGCAGTGAAGAACACGGAAGTTGCGGAGGAACGATCGGGCTGTTGAGCGAAAGAAGAGAGGAGGGAGAGAAGAAGAAGAATGACGAAAAGAAAGCAAGAAGAGGTCCGCCATTTGCCAGAAACTTTGAGGAGTGTCCCGTTCCGCAAAAAGCAAGTGCACTGGAACGCAAGGCCCTGGTTGCACAGGGCGCTCATGAATCCCACCCTTACTGCCGTCCTCCCTTTTTTATTACCTGTTCGTCATGTGTCTTGCGTAAAAGAACTTTGTAGAAAAATTGGTATCAAGGGATTCGGCAGTGGTACCGAGATAGCGGTATGCAGCCAAAGTCGTACAAGCAGGGCTTGTTTCGTCATGTCGCCCGCATGACACCTGCAAATGTTCGCATCGGACTTACGCCCGCATTGCTTGGCTGCAGCGGGCGTTCGTGTTGGTCTGCGCAGCATACACGATTGAAGCCACTGGAGCTGAAGATGTGGGAGTCACTGTGTCGGGAGATAACGTGGGGACGTTGTTCTGGCAAGGGGGCCATCGCGGATCGACGCCAGCCCGTTTTGGTGCGGACATGCTGGGGTCTGCTGATTGCATTGCCCGCTCCCGCGCGCCATGCAGCTGGTAGCTGGGTGGTTGGGTATCCTGCAACCCAGATTACATGCAGGATAGCGACTCGGCATGTTCTATCTGGCAGTACCGCTAGACGTCCATGCCGGGAGTGTCCAGTGTGAATCGTTTCAGCTTTGATGGCCGAGGTCGACGCGCAGCGCGAACCCAGGGACCGGGGTCGATATCAGATAAACATATGTACATTCTTCAAAAATGGTGTAGCGTATGTACATGCCAGCACTTCTTCATACAAGCGTTGAACAGAGGCTGTAGATACAACGTCACACAACACCGTCGCCCCCAAGACCGCCTGTGAGACCTTTCATCCTTCTTCCCAGCAGGTCGTCCTCACTGGCGAGACTTACGAGGCTTTTGCGCCTACCTCGATCACTCTTCCTGCCCCTACCTCGACCTCTGTGGGGAGCGTTAGGTTTTGTAGTTGTGTGGTCGACCAACGATTCCTTTGGTGAGGTCTTTGCTTTGCCCTTGGAGAGGACCGTCATCTCAAGTGGTCTATCGTCATCAGCTGATGATGCCGTACCGGAGCGTTGGTGGTGGCGCCTGTGTTGGGGCGATGAAAGGCCATGCACGGCTTCTGCAAGGCCGACCGTTGCACCAGATCCGAAGTAGTCTGATAGTCGGCGGTGCTGGTATGGAGTGTCCAGCGGTGTGATGAGATCATCAAAGGCATCTCTTCTCTGCCGCTCTTCAAACGCCTCCTGCATCCACTTTGCGCAACGAAAGATGTACTTCCACCCCTCAGGAAATACTGAGACAAATTGGAGAAAGCCGTGCGAAATACCGGGCACCAAGTCAACGTTAACCCAATCCTCTTCTCTGAACTCTCCTCTCGCCCAATCCAAGCCTAGCTCTCTCCCTGTGACCCATTCGGCGCGTTTTGCCTGCCTCAACCTGCCTGCAAATATGACTGTGTCATCTACGAGGGGATCACGCTCACCAGTCAACATCCAGGTTCGGGGAAACTTGGCCAGTAGACTCTCGGGGGCCAACAGTGGCGAGAGCAAAAAATCTGTACTGAAGTCTGGACGGTGATGCGGGCCGATGTACAGGATGATCATGGCCCGCATCATCTCGGGCGTCAAAATGCGGTCATTGAAGTACGAAATCATACTGGACATGGCTAGACGAGTCTTGATAGCTGTTGGCAAAGGAGCTGGCTGTGGCACGCCCGGTGTTGAAGGTTGGGTGTGGTTGGGTGTAGGTGGCATGTTCCGGGACGTTGGGGTCATTTCTTCAGGTGTCTGCGAGATTTGTCCGTTACCAGAGATGTTCGTATCGATGTGAGAAAAAGCGCTACTATCCTTTCCGGTATGTGCTGCCGAGAGCTTGATCATTGTTTGAGGGGAAGTCAGCACGCGCTCGCTAACCGGCCGCGAGGAATGCATGGTGCTGCTGGGCTTGTCTTCCTCGCTGTCTGAATTGTCGGATGCGCCAGGGGTGTTTGGTGCGAGTTGTCGGTAGTCATCACTCTTGTGTCTTAGAATGGGTCGATTAGTCTTTCTCACGCGACGATCGCGGATGAGAGCCATTTGCTCGTCTGTCATCCAGTTGCCAATGTTCATATCGAGCGCAGGGTACACGAGGACAACAGCGACCGGAGGTGGTATCGCATATTCTCCTTGCCATCTTCTGGTTGCTGTGGATCCACTTTGCAGTATCATGAGCACCATTGCAACGGCAAGGTTACCGCCGGCCGAGTCTCCTGATACAACAATTCCGGGATCACGCTCCCCTGAGAGACCCATGCATCTTCCCCTAGATGCAACGATGGCATGGTAGACATCGTAGCACTCGTTGAGTGCATATGGGTAGGGAAACTCGGGTGCTTTCCTGTAGTCGAGACTGAGCACCGGCATGCTGGTCTTCCCAGCCCAGCCCATCAGCTTGTCATCGTGGTTTCTCGGGTCCATAGCCACGAATCCTCCACCCGGAATGTCGAGTATGACCTTGTCGTGCTTTTTGAGTGCACTCAACGGGCCGTTGAAATACAGCCAGCCAATCACGGGGTCCTTGTAGGAGCTTTCACTTGGTCGAGGTATCCTGATCTTGCGAGGTGGATACCACATAAGCTTTGGGCGCATTAGATTTGTCAAGGCGCCCAGGTACGGTGTAGTTCCTTTGTTCCACGCTACACGCAAGTGGTCCACGGTGAGCGTAGCTCTGATCTTCCTGACCTTCTCATCTGCCTGTTCTGCACAGATCATGTAGTATATGCTGAACACTATGCTCAGGAAATCTCGCACGCCTTTGCGTTTGATACGCATGGCTGACCAAAAGCCTGCGTCGAGTGCTGTTGTGACCCATGTGGCACGGAAATACGAGCGAGAATACAAGTTCGCCAGAGGTTCGGGGCACTCGAGGCCCAGTAGTTTTCCGAAGTTGCGTGCTACGTAGAGGTAGATGAGGGTAACGAGGACTGTTTGCCAAACAGTGAGCTTCTGCGAGAGAAGTGCAGATATGCGACGCAGGATGGGTGGACCATGGCGGTCACCTCTAAAGTTGTGTTAGCTTTTGTGTGCACGTCATGCGTGAGACTTGCCTATAGAGATAGAAAGACCAGAAGGACACAACAGCGAGCACTTGTGTCTTGCGAAACTGGACCGATGGACGGCCCATCACATGGTCTATCATGCTCGTTGCGTCGCACTCTCGTCCGAGAGTCCTCTACTGGGCTTATGTGTGACCGTCAAAGAGCTTGGTGAGGGCTTCAAGCTGCGTCATGGAAGGCAATCAGCCGAAACAATGACTTTGGCTGGTGCGGAATGTATGTGTGAAGTTGGCAGGTCGAGCTTCAAGCTCTCACAAGAAGAAACCCGGAGGTGGCCGAATTCTGACATGTCCGCAGAGACAAATGACCTGAAGCCGTGTTAAGCGCATCGAATTGACGATGAAAGTGCTGTGGTTGGCCGGGCTGAAGCATGTGACAGGCGACGAAGGACCATGCGTTTCTCATGTGAAAGCCGCCTTGACCCGCTATGACATCCTCTTGGCGGTAGGCAGGCATAGCCACTTTCTAGCCACATCACCGTGGGAGTCACGTGGCCAATAGCCTCCTCCTTCTCCTCCATCTTGCATGCCGCATACGCAGACGTGCTCCTCGCCAGCGTTTGAAAGAGTACAGGCTGTATCGGATCGGTCCCTCCCCACGAAAGCTTTGCACGACACTCCAGCTTCGGGACACCTACCGCATGTTGTCGCGTATGAGCGAAAATCACAAGCGTGCATGGCCGACAACACGTCGTCCTTCCTCTCTTATAGACCTGTCTAAGTTATTGCAGAAGAACAAGAAGAGGGGCGCGGGGTCTGTTGGGTGCGACGCAGCCCCCGCAATTTCGCTCATATGTGCCAACGTGCGATACTACGAAAGTTCCTGTAATGCGACGGCTTGACGTTCGCGAGGGCTGGCCTCAACTTCGCTGGAACCGACGTGTCCCATCTTTGACGGCACTTCGAAAGATTCCGATCGTCAAGTCCAGACTCTCTTCTGCTTGTCAGTCCGCAACTACACAGTATGTAGAACAGTTCGTTTCACATTGGTAGTGGATACCACCACAAACTTATCGATACTGGCCGGCCCATTGATTGCGCTGCAGATGCTAGGCGCTCGTAGATTAAACGGCGCGAAGCGGGTCGGGAAATGGTTCCTGGTCACGGCCGTTTCTCTCCGAGAAATGGATCTGGCATCTGCGCGAACTGGAAAGAGACCGTGATCGCTCGAGAGCAGGACGACACGATCAAGCCACGATCAAGTATCACGATGACGCTAGGTAGTGAGTGCTGCCAGATGTCTACCAAAGACGCGAGTGCAGCCAAATTGAGGGTTGTGACAATCAAGCGATGCAGTGTCACAATTCCCAGGCGCGAGTCGGGAGGCGAGCTCGACACGTCAAAGGCAATACCTAATACTGCATGCTGCTGAGGGGGTTCATGTGGGCAACCTCAGCCGAAAGACCTGGCGACGATCTGGTTCGTCCGAAAAGAACTTGTCTGCTCTAGTTCTGCTGTCATGCTTCACGACCCAGTATGGAGGATGCATCGTTCCTGGGATGAGTATCTACAAATAACGGGACCGGGTGTTTGAAAATAGCCTTTCAGCACCCACGCGCACGGCGTGCCGCAATCTTAGGCAGGGGGAGTCAGCGACGTTTCAAAAATCAGCCACTCGTTGTCGGCGTGGACGATCGCTCCCCTTAGCGCTCAGGTACCCGCGCACATCCTCGCATCCTATCGATAGTTCTCCACACCTCGACAGATCAGACAGACAAAACATTGTTTCGACCGCTGCCTCAACTGGACTCGTGCGGGCATTGGTGGCGGACGCTGTTGTTCACAGCAATGATATCCTCATGGTGGACATCTCAACGAAGTGTAGGAGTTCACGTCGGTGTCTGTTGATAGACCCCTGACTAAAGAATCAACCCCATCCCTCAACAGCGCGCGGCTGGGCTTGGGTCAGATCCCGCGTTCAGACACGCTCCAACAACGCTGCAACTAATCAGCCAAGGAAACTCTGCAGACTGTGCTTACCCCGTTTCAATCATGGTGCATCCTGCGTGGCGCTCTGGGTTGCATGCAATTTTGTAACGGCAGTGGGGCCCTAAGTATATGACCACGACCTGCACCCCCAGATAACGGGTCTGACACTTTCGCTTTGCTTTGCTCTGCAACACTTTCTGGTACAGGAATACCTTCATTCTTTCAGGTCTTTCGTCCACACGCTCCTTTGATAGAGTCCGAGACTCATCCTTTCTTTACATTCACTACGTACCTTTTATCGCCAACTTGCCAATCGATCTGAGATCTTTACTTCATCTTCCAAGTCATCATGCTTACCAACATCGTCGCTCTTACGGCTGGCTTTGCCGCCACAGCCTCCGCATTCACCTGCACAGGCAACTACTTCAGCTTCTACAATCGTGGTGGCGATGCCATGAGCTACCAGCGTCTGGACCCAGCGCTCAATCCTGGCACTCAGAGCCCCCATCTCCACTCCTTTGACGGAGGTAACGGCCTCAGTGCCTCCACAGACTTCGCTGCCACACAAGCTTCTTCTTGCTCCACCGCACGCATCAAGTCCGACAAGAGCTTGTACTGGCGCCCAACTCTCTTCTGGAATGGCAACGGCACCGGCTTCTACCGCGTGCCCGAGCAGTCCACCAAGATCTACTACAAATACGGTGATGGCGACAACTGGGCGAACGTCACCGGCTTCCCCGAGGATTTCAACATGATTGCCGGAAGTCCCATGAAGCGCTCCGACGGAGACAACCCTGCCGGCGTGCGCTGGGGATGCCACAACCCCGACGGCCGCAATGACAAGATCTTTGACAACGGATTTCCTAAGGGCTTCACCTCCTGTGACTATGGCTTTGCCTCCGAAGTCACCTTCCCCAGCTGCTGGAACGGAAAGATGCTCGACCCCAAGAACCCCAACGCGCACATGGCATACCCGACCAACGGCGGCGGTATCGGCATCGAGAACTGCCCTACCTCTCACCGCGCTGCTCGCTTCCCTACCATTTTCATCGAGTTCTGGTACGACATCTCGTCCTTTAAGGGCCAGTACTCAGCCAACAGCAGCCCCTGGGTTTTGTCCAACGGCGACCCGACTGGATACAGCTTCCACGCCGACTTTTTGAACGGCTGGGAGAAGGGCGTATTGGAGAAGGCCACTGGACAGTCTGGCAACTGCAACTGCGGTTGTGGCTGTGGTCAAGCCGAGATGGAGCAGTGCTTCGGCAGCGAGAACGTCAACAAGGATGGCAGCGACTGGGCTAACTGTCGCGTCACCGGCACTGCTGAGGAGGGCGAGGGTGCTCGCGTCGTCGAGACTCTGCCTGGCTGTAACCCCATCCAGTCTGGCCCTGCTGATGCTACTGCGGTCACCGGAGCTGGCTGCGCTGCCACCGCCATGCCTGGATCCGGCGACTCCAAGCCTTCTGCTTCGTCTCCCGTTGCTGGCGTGAGCAAGACTTCCGCAGCGTACTCTCCTGCCGTCACTTCTTCGGCCAAGGGTTCCTCCCCTACCGAAGGCTCGAAGCCTGCGTCCTCTAAGGCTGTCAAGGACGATGCCGACTACACCATCCCCAACAAGGGTGTCGAGAAACCCACCCCCGTCGCCGCCGAATCAACCCAGGGCTACGGCGAGAACACCGCCCCAGCTGGCGGCAAAGCCACCCCTTCTCCTGCCCCCAAGCCCGCGGATGGTGGAGACTCCCTCCCCTCGCTGTCCCTCGCTACTACACCTGCTGCTAGCAAGCCCACAGGCTCGCCGGCCGGTCCTGCGGATGAGGACTGCAAGGCTCCTGTGTATGTCACCATTACGCCCACTATCTATGTTACTGCTGGCGCTCTCGCAAACACTACTTCGTGCAACGTTGGCACTGTCACCAAGACGACCACGGAGATTGCTACCATCACCGTGCAGCCCGCGGGTAATGTCCAGTACGGTACCATGTAAAGGGGTTATCAGAATGGAATGTGGCTTGGTACTCACTTCTTGTGTTAGTACGATACTTTGGTGTTGTATTGGGCTAGCAAAGGCTTCGTAGGCGCACTTTGGTTTTTGGGAAAAAGTTGGATTACATTCATTTGTAGATATTATGAATTCATCAAAAGACCTGATATTGGTCGTCGTTTGCACACTATCCTCTTCTTGATGCTTGGATGTTGCTGAAAGTTGTTGCGAAATTTAGAATCGTTCCTTGGCGCTGGGGCGTCGTCATGTTTGGTAGGGAGCGTTCCTCGCAGTCGTCGTTCCTATGCTCCGAGCTCTTTCGACTCTGTTTCAATTTGCCGTGTAGCATATTTTCTCTGGCGCCTTCATTGCAAAATTCACTCAACAGATCCATCTCTTCTCTCACGCATGTAACTCTTGTACCTGATTCGCCTGTCCCGGAAGCTCACTGACCTCATTCGATTGTGCCTCATGCTTGAACGCAGCCTTGTTGTCATTGTACGCTGGTGGGGCCCCCGCGGTCGCTGGTGGGCCTGATTGTGGCCAAGCCTCCACACCCTGGACTGCAACCATGGGTGGTTTCGATTCTCCATTGTCCGAGCAGTTGTATGGTTGTACACTTCCGTATTGACCCTGTTGACGTTGCTTCTTCCTCCTGAAAAGCAAGAATCCGAGAAGTGCAAAGAGGGCGAGGACGGCGACTCCGACGCCGGCGCCAATGCCTGCTTTGGCGCCCGTGCTGAGCCCGGATGAAGGTTCGCTTGATATGGGTATGCTCGTGGAGGTAGGGCCGCTGGTTGGTGCAGAAGCTGGGGTTGCTGTCTGTTTGCAAGACACGATCAGTTTGATGTCCTGTATTGCTAGCCAAACAAAGAGAAGTCCAACTCACGTTCGATGGCACCGAAGCGCCACTTGTGGTCGCAAAGTCTGTAGCTTGGAACCGCACTTGCACCGCAAATGCATTGATGCCTCCTCTGTTATCGTATTCCTCCATGCCGGTAGTAGTCGCGAATTTGTCAGAAATTGTCACAGGCATGCCTCCAGTATCTTTGAAGTTTGACACACATCCAAGGCTGGATTGGAAGGGCCATGCTTCTAGCCACTTCGAGGACAGACATTCGAATTTCCTCGCGCTACATGGAGCTTGGGTCAGTACTAAGGTACATCCAGTATCACCTCAACATAACGTACGTTGGACAACAAGTGTACGCGGTTTCGGTCGCTTTATTAATTGTATTTGTTGCCGAACATGCTGGTGTGTAGCCCGTCGGACACACACCCGGCGAATAGTATGATGTGCTTTCAAATTTGTAGCCTGGAGGTAAACACTCTGCCGTGTTGGGTGGTCCTTGAAGAAGGAAATAGCAGGCATCATTGCCTGGACATGTTGTGTAGACCTTCCAGACGTTGTCGCTCGCAATGCACGATGATGGCGGCGAGAACGCGGTCGTTAATGCTGCGATCGACATTCTTGATCCCGAATTATCTTCCTGGGTATATCGATGATGAGTGTCGCTGAACGGTAGTTCACGGGCAAGGAAAGAAGCAGAGGAGAAATGGAGAAAGAATGTGATACCCACTGTACTTTTAGAACGAGAACCTTACAGGAGGCTGACGGCTTTGATGCATGGGCGGAACTGCTACATGGTCCGTCACGTAGGACCGTGTGTTCGACCAAATCATACCAGTTTGGGGCATTAAAATCCGCAAAACATACCTGAGCCCCGCCAATCTCAATGGCTTATGCGGAAGCGACATATCGCAAGATGTCATTCGTAGATGGACCGGATGCAGCAATGACCATGTTCACTCACTTTCGAGCGTTTAATCGCACAGCCTACGAAGGCTCTTTTCAAAGCTTCGAACGACGGTTATTGTTGGTGTCTTTACCGCTCAGCCTCATGCCCCGGTGTGATAGCGCCTTGCATGACCAGAGACCCTGCCACGCCTTATCTAGTGCTCACTCCGCTTGCGGCTTGACCTATTTTTGCTGGTCTTCTGTCTGTGCTGAAGACTGAGAACATCATTTCTCGGCTGTAAAGGTAGGCAAGGTTTTCGCGGTGGCTTCATGCAGAGCGGTCCATCCAGGAAATCGACAATGTGTGAACAATTGGGAAAGCATCCTTGTCAGTGATCTGGCCAATCGAACCTTCGCATCGGTACCATCTCGTGCCTCTAAGTCGCCGAGAGCACACCAGACAACAACTTCAGCTGTTGACCCCAGAAGTTTTAGCGACTTCTCACCTCAGGAACAGTCGTCTTTGAACCAATCGCTGCGTTGCGAAGGTAGTTTTGGCAGCACAGCAACCCTCATAGCGGGTCTTCAGTCCGGTCGCAAATTACTAAAGATTCTAGGGGGCACCACAATACTCACTGTGTACACTGTCCAAATCAGTCGTTTTCAACGACTTCTAAAATAATTTTCCAAGAAATGAACCAGGACGGGACTGTCGCGGTGAATGTCGACCTTATAGGACGTGAACGGATCAAAGGAAGTGGGAGTATGCGCCATGTTTGGCATCTATTTCCGAGAGTCCGATGAGGTTGAGCATGATTCATTTTTTTGAATAGCTATTAAATGAAGGGCATCAACGTAAGGCTATCGACGAGGTGGACTTATCAGTTGCCAAGCATTTGGGCGATCCACACTTCCCCGCACGTAACCGTTTCCGACTTCGGGAAGGGCCCAGCGACGCGACTTGTCGGATGAAGCCAACTCGGCAGTCATGTGAGCTTCTGTTGCTCACTTCCACGTCGATATGGAATTTGAGCATTCTGACCTGAATACAACGCCCCTGGTTGCGCCTAGCCGAGGTCTCTAGCCTCGATCGCCTTCTTCTACCTAAAACTCCCGGCTAAAACAAGTTGATGGCATCCTCCAATGACAATCGCAAAGTGACAAAGCGATCGTCCAACGCGTATGTCGCATGTTGAACTTGTTCCAATGTGTCACAAACTAACATTTCATGTGACAGATGTTCACGATGCAGGCGACAGAAGATCAAATGTTCTGGTCAGCAGCCTTGCTCGAATTGTGGGAAACGAAACTTGACATGCATCTTCGATGATCGAGACAACAAGATACTGGTGACTCAAGGGTATGACGTGTTTTATGATACGCTTGAGCTTTTCTGATCGTTTTCAGCTACCTCTCCGATCTCCAGGCCAGACTTGCACGACTGGAGCGCAATCCTGGTGAAGCCTCAGCAGGCGCAGATGGTGGATTAGCTGTGGCAAACAGTGAACCACATGAAGGGAGAAGTGGGGAGTCACCAGACCATGAGCAGCCACACTCCCGTTCGAGCCCAGTAGGGACTCGAGAAAGCTCCCCACGAAGTAGACAGAATCCCGAGGATGCTGAACTTACAAATCCAATGTTGGAATCATCCAAGTTCATGTCTTCTTCGTCTGGACGAACATGTAAGTTATTTCATACAGCTTGGATGGAACCTGATCTAACTTGTCATCATCTAGTCTACCTCGGAACCTCGTCGAACTGGTCATTTCACGGGCAAATATTGAACTTGGTGCATCAGCATATTCGAAAGTCTCCTCTCCCGAGTGCTGAACTATTGTTCGACGGATCAGCCTACGACCTGCCGTGGGATGGCTCTCGAAGCTTGCCAGATGCAAGTACTCCGATCATCCCGAGTATCGACTACGCGATCTTCTTGATAAATGCAGTCAAGTTTCACTGCGCACAATTGGTCCATTTGTTCGACGAGGAGGAGTTCACCGCCAATCTACATTCTTTCTACTCAAATTCCGAGAACAGAGCTTGGAAAGAAAGTCTATGGTACATACACTTCATGCTCATTATCGCTTTCGGTAAGACTTTCGTACAACATAAGCAGACGACCAGACCGCCAGGGGCAGACTTCTTCGTCCAGGCGCTGCAGCTGCTACCAGATACCAACCGCCTGTGTCGAGAGCCGGTAGCGGCGGTAGAGGTGCTCTGTTGTATTTCCCTGTACTTGCAGGCACTGGATTCACGCAATGCAGCGCATGTCACGATAGGCCAAGCGATGCGTATAGCCCTTGCACAAGGCATGCATACAGACATGCCCGTTGCTGATCTAGGCGACCCACTTGTACAGCGATGCCGCAAGATCTGGTGGACTGTATATATCCTGGACAGGCAAATGACGTCTTTGATGGGTTTACCGCAGAATATCCGCGATGAAGATATCACTTGTCGACTCCCCACGTTCGCCGGGTCCACCCAAAGGACTGCAGGACTGGATATGCAGATCAAGCTCGCCCGCATATATGCAGAAATCTCGAGAAGTATGTGGATCACACAGAAACAGACTCCGCACCTGGCTAACGAATATCAAAGCTGTATATGGTGCGAAAGGAAGACTACGCAAAAAATTCGTTTTCAGCATGAAAGCCGTGCTTGACGACTTGACGACCTTAGCACAAGAACTCCGCCGATCATTTCCCTTACATGCAGACGACCGATTCGGTGGCATCTCAAGGATGCCAGCTCATCTGCATCTCCTTTATTACCAGGTCAGCCGCTACAGAATAGTTCTAAATACACGAGCTGACCTCATCATGTAGACCGTAGTTGTTGTAACAAGACCGCTATTGTTCTGCTGCGTCAAGAAGCTCTTCGAGTCTCCTCGAGAGGTACAATCTCTCACCTCATCTAGAAAGATCAGGCAGCTCCTGAACATGTCGTTGGAGGCTTCGCAAAAGATACTGAGCATACTAGACAGCTTGCAAGACCAAGGCCTTCTCGGTAAGCATATCTGGACATATGTGGAGGTAGCTTCCGCTGACAATATTTCAGAAACCTTCCTGCCATGGGATCTAGACTCGTTGTTTGTGTCAACCATGGTCCTCATCCTCACTCGCTTTGTGGATACAAGTCTATTGGACGACCAATCAGCATGGATCGAAAAAGCCTACGGCTTCCTAGAGACTATGATGTCAAACGGTAATCGCATCGCAGCTTTTCGTGTCATCGAGCTGCGAAAGCTAGACGAAATGCTTGCAGATTATCTTCTGAACCAGCACCGACCCTCGACAGCCTCGATGATGCAGGACAGCGGTATCGGCACGCAACAAACAGACCTCGGATTATCTTTCCCAGAAGGGTATCACTCCACGGCAGGATTTATGCCGCATGACGATTCCATGCCGCCACCATATACGGGTCTCAACACGGGGTTAAGCGATGAAGGAAGCGGTTTCGGTGACGACTTGACAGCGGAGCAAATATTGGCAGTTGCAGAGTCGATGGACATCGATGCCACAGATTGGTTATCATTTGCAACATTGGACAATTACCATATGGTGGATCCACAATTGTAAACATATTCTGTGACATTTTACAAACTATAATGCATCCTTTGACTTTCAATTGGAAATCCGAGCTATGCTATTGCAGTCTATCACAACTTGGCAGATACTGACACGCTTTGCTCTATATCACGCAACTCCTGAACATCGCCTATCCTCCAACTAACATCATCGCCGAAGTTCTCACCCTGCGCCTTGGGCTTCGGTACTCTCCATCGCCAGCGCTTGATACTCTGGGTCCCAGCTGACTCATTAAGCAGATTATTCACCCACCGACCAACGATGGGGAACATCTTGAAACCATGCCCAGAGTCGCCAGATAGCACAATAACAGATGAAGAAGTCTCCGGAACGTAGTCGACGATGAAATCGGAGTCGGCCGTGTCTGCAAACCAACATAATGACTTTTGCACGAGTGGCCGGTCTGCGAGGTATGGCAGAGTCTGGAAAAGTAGTTCGCGCATCTTCCTCTCGTCCTCTGCTGGCACCCAGCCACGATCAAGACCTACTGGTGCTTCCGAAACTCCTGTTGATGGGTTGGTATTGATGTAGCCTCCGCCCATGGGACACAGCTTGAGGAGATTTGTCTTCGGATCCGGCTCGAAGAAGAAGCCAAGATCGCGCGCATATGTGACGGGAATGCCGCGGAGTGCTGAAGTCTCCTCGTCAGTCAGCCGCACGTGTGCGACTGACCACGATTTGGCAGAGACTTCTGTTCCGATTTCTGGTAGGATTTTGGTAGCTGCTGCGCCGACTGCGATGATGACGAGGGATGCGGCGTGAAACGTCCCAGACAGTGTCTTGACGCCTGTGCTTTTTCGACTTGAACCAGTACCTTGGTAAACGACTTCCTTGACAGCGCCGACCTTCTCGCCCAGGAAGAACCGGACGCCATTTGAGCGCGCTGCTCGGTAGATACCACGAAGTGCGTTAGCAGAATGTACGTATCCGTCGTATCGGCACAAGTATCCTTTCCAGCCAGGAAGATCACCACCGTTGAATTGCCAGCAAAATGACTTGATGTCTTGCGGCCCGCCAATGGTGTCAACATAGGGCTTCATCTCCGGATGCTTTTCTGCAGCAGCCTGGAAGCGTCTCATGGTGTCTTCCGCCTTTTTCGGCGCTTTACCAGAGACGCAGTTCAAAAAACCAACGCGGTGAAAGTAGGGTGCAAAGAGCGGCGTTTGCCATGCGTGGGTTGCTTCCTGACCATGCTGTTAGACCTTTCTGCAGGACCGAAGGGCATTGCGTAAAACCATACAACCGCCAAATCCGTGTAAAAGTCATCCTCGTACTCTGCGCGCATGATTTTGTTCAAATCATTCGCGGCCGACCATCGAGACGGGATCTCCTCATCTTTCTCAAAGACTGTGATATTAATGTATCCTTGGTTCGATAACTCAAGTGCAGTCGAAAGGCCAAATGCGCCCCCACCAACGACAGCGATCGGATCGCTCTTTGAGATACCCATTTTGTAGCAGGTGAGGGGAGAAGAAGTCAACGTGAGATGAGCTACACGATGCTGACGATATTTTACAAGGAATTGCCGAGTAGAAGTCTTATCTAATATGTCACGATGCGAGGCGCTGCAACGATGTCGTCCGGGTAGGCCGCCGTTGATGTCCCACTTCGTTGTTGCAAACGACATCCGAAGACCACATGCTGACTGAAATGATTAGCTAGGTACCAGTGCAAGGAATAGCGCTAGAATGCCACTATCGATGATCGCTTGCGTTGCCGAAGGGATAGTACGTGTGCGCTCATGATTGCCATGCACTCTCGGGAGCCCTCCCGTCGTTCTGCCCTGCCTAACTCGGTAAGCCTCGACACTCTAATGAGTTGGCACCAAGCAGCCGAAACAAAGCGCTCGCATCTGAGTCGATTCCGTGTTTGAGAAGCATATGGATTGATCAAAAGGGTATGCATCATGTGAAAACATCGGCACCGTAGCGTAGTACCGGTCTCATTGCGCAATTGTCGATGCCGTCTAGGACGATGATGTGGACTGAACCGAAGTGCATCGAATGCTACGCTCTCGCAGCTCAAATTGCAACACATTCTGAACGACATGCAACAAATACCAGCACAACACTTTGCTGGAGAGTGGAAAGGCAGCAAGTTGCCAGCAGAATTGGCTGGCGATGTTGCCGCTGCTGGCATCTCAGCAACTTTAATCAGCCCTCTGATCACAGCAATAGACAGGTTAGTCTGGCTTACAACCAAACCAAAGACCTGAATTAACGCGAAATAGAGCTGTTGTTGAAAACGCTGCCTCAAGCAAACATCCGTTACTGTCGGCCCTCAAATCACACGTCATCTGCTCTTTCCGACATCCTAGATTGTTTTTCGCAGCAAAGCCATTCTTTTACGTCTGGACTCTATATGCGGCGACATATACAACGGCGAACGCAGTCGAGAGTGTTGCCAAAGCGTTTTCTTCAACCGCAGATCATGTTTTCGTCAGTTCAGTCACATTTCTTGCAACCTGCACGGTCAATGTGCCGCTAGGAGTATGGAAGGATGTTCGTTTCGTTCAATTGTACGGAAGATCAGCGGCATCGAACAACATTTCAAAGACGCCACTCGCTGCGAAGGCTGCAGCAGCAACATCACAACGACCGCCAGTACAGCCTGCAAGAGTACCAAGGATCGTAGGAGCAACATTCCTATTCCGCGATGCTATCACCATTTTCGGATCGATCAATTTACCACCGATGCTGTCTCCTCTTTTGTCGGACTCGTATTTTGCAAGTCCTGCGATGAAAATGGCTGCTCTGCAGCTTTCTGTACCAATTCTGTCGCAAGTTGTAGCGACGCCTGTGCATCTACTTGCTTTGGATCTATACAACAATCCTCAGAAGGCAGGAAGTACGTCTCGTGTATCGAGGATGAAAAGAAGTCTGGCATCGACCACTGCTATGAGGTGTTCGCGGATCATACCAGCATTTGGCGTTGGACTCGTGGTGAACACAGGCTTGCGAGACTATTTTCATGGAAAAACGAGGTCCAATGCAGATGAGATTTGATACGTTACTGGGATAGCCCATAGCAAGTTATAGATTACCTAGCCTATCGGATGCTCGATAGGCGTGATATTGGAGTTTAGTGGAGACAACAAAGAGGGAGTGCTAGCTATCATAATACACAATTCATGCCTAATTCACCATAAATCCTCCTACTTATCGAAGCATCTCCCGGTATACCTCTATTGTAGCGCCTCAGCTCAAGCTCCCGATTCGGAGGGAGCTGATAAGTTATGGACAACAATAGACCGACTGCAACCGCCGAAACCCCGCACCATCCTCTTTCCAGCACCCAACTCTCATATCGCGTAACAACAACGATATCGGGCCTGTCGTCTTGCTTATCACCTTGCCACATGATGCGTTCAATCGCTGCAGCTTTCAATGGTCACTGTCGGATTGGGCTTGTGTATGCGAGTCGGTAGGGCGACCGAGCTACGGTACGACATCGCGAGGGTCACGAGCAACGTGGGGCAAGCTTGTTCGAGAATGTCGATGCGGGGTTGATAGACTATGTTGGTAGTGTGCTTTTGAGGATGGAGATAAGGGATAAAGTTGCATCGGGAATGTGTTTGGATTGAGATAACGTCGTGCTCCTGCTGTTCCTTTGGTAACCTCTATCTATACAAGCTTCGTGCACCTTGGGTTTGGGGAGCTTGACTTATCAATAATACCATTCCATCCAAAGGGATATATACACATACTATGCTCCAACCTCGAGTCGGCGGACAGACGTGGCGATGTGTGGCGACCACACGGAAAGGACTCAGTAGCGGACGGAGTCCGTTCGAGATAAGACTCAGTTCAACGACAGCAATGCCCCGGGGCGAGATCACGAATGATGCAGCTGCAAGGAGATCAAGAGACCGGACGATCGAGCATCCGCTGTCTATCATGCCAACGCACATGCTCCTTCGGTCACTCTTCATCGCAACAGTTTCGTCAAACAAGTTCCTTCTCCTCCCATCGCTCAAAGTACTGTCATTCTTCGCCAAACCAGACCGAAGCTTCTTATTCAACGTTGAACGAAACCCTATCCTCAAAGCAATTCTCAAACGAACACTGTATAATCAATTCTGCGCTGGCGAAACAGAAAGCGAGACGAGATCATGTGTACAACAATTGAAAGATCTGGGGTTCAAGGGAGTCATCTTGACGTATGCGAAGGAGACGGTGTTTGATTGCAAGAGCAAGACTGCCGATCATCTTAGCAGCACTTCTGAGAAGTATCATGAAATGCAAGCAGCGGTTACAGATGATACAGACATTGAAGCGTGGAGGGTGGGAACACTCAAGACTGTGGATTTGATCTCAGAGGGCGACATACTGGCCATTAAGTACGTAACAATTTGAAATAAAAGTGCAAAGGCTTTGTACTAACGATCACGCAGAACGACCGGTGGCGGGCCAGCTGTAGTCGACGCATTTGCAAAAGGCCAATTGCCTCCGCAACAGATGCTCGACGCCCTTGACGAGGTTGCAGTCCGCTGCAAAGAGCGTGGCATCCAAATCATCGTCGATGCCGAATCCCAGCACTGGCAGAAGGGCATTGCTCGTACCGCTCTGGAGCTGATGCGAAAGTTCAACACCGATGGCAAGGCCGTAATCTACAACACATACCAAGCATATCTCAAGGCAACCCCCACTTATCTTGCTCAACATATGGCCGAGGCGCAAAGGGACGGCTTCACACTTGGGTTGAAGCTTGTTCGCGGGGCATACATACTCTCTGACGATCGCGCACTGATCCACGATACGAAGCAAGAGACAGACCATGCGTACAATGGCATTGCTCAAGGCGCGCTTCGCCAACAGATTGGTGATTTTGGCGCTCAGGGGCCGAATGCGAAGCCATTTCCATCTGTCAATCTTTTCCTGGCAAGCCACAACCGCGACAGCGTACTCTCGGCGCACAGGCTGCGTCAGCAACGCATCGAGGCAGGACTTCCGACAGTGCCTGTGGCATATGGCCAGCTGCACGGGATGAGCGATGAAGTCAGTTTCTCGTTGCTGGCTGAGCGGGACGAGAACCAGAATCCACCCGAGGTGCTGAAATGCTCGACATGGGGTTCCATGGGCGAGTGCATTGGGTACTTGCTTAGGAGAGCAGTTGAGAATCGCGATGCGGTGTTGAGGACGAAGGATGAGTTTGCGGCATTGAGGAGAGAGACATGGAGGAGGATCAAGTCTCCGTTTTCAGCATAGATTGTTTGGGATTATAGTATCAATTTATAGCATATGCAGCGATAGAACGCACTTTCTATCACGAGCTCCGTTTGACTCCGTTGACATCGTCGATATATGCACGTGACTTTTTGGATGTGCTCAACCTTGGAAGCCTTATCGCGGAGCAGATGTTCGAAATGCAGCTCGTCGGCTAGGATCGGTGTCTGCTTCGTCATTGATGCGTCGTGTTGCAGTGGTGTGAGGGGTATCGGATTGATGAAAAGTGGACCAATCGAAGTGGATGTCGCATCGGATAGTCTCCCGATGGTCGCTTTGAGACTAGCGCAAGAGCTTCGGTTCAGTGAAGAACGACGTTGATAGTTCTGGAACACTGCCGCATTGAAACAAAATATCCGATTTCTGAAAGGGACATTGAAGAAGTTGAACTCGACATCTCGCAGACGGCCGCAGACTTCCCTCATAGCAACAGACATGTCAGGACAAACACTATGTATTCTCGGCTGTGGTACGTATCATCATCTTCGCAAGGACCTTGTGCCGATAGACCATCTAACATGAATCAGGAAATCTTGGGACTCCAATCCTCAAAAGCTTGATGAAGTGTTCGACCGACTCCAAGGCTAATTTCTCAAAATACATCGCCTGCGTCCACAGCGAAGCATCCGAACAACGATTATCATCGCAATTCCCAGACCAAAAGAGCTCAGGAAAGTTAACCATCTCTCGGGGAAACAATGCCAAAGCTGTCCAGGACTCCAAAATCATCATGCTTGGTGTGGACCCTTCAGCCGTAGAAGCCACTCTGAAACAAGACGGCATCGTCCCCGCCCTCAAAGGAAAGCTCCTCATCAGTGTCGCAGCGGGGTGGTCACGCGAAAACCTCGAGAAGCTCGTCTCCGCCAACTCCAGTAATGAAAGCGAACGTATCTGGGTCCTGCGCACACTTCCCAATGTCTGCGCACAGGTTTCGGAATCCATGACGGCTATCGAGGATCCAGCTGAAGGGTTTCCAACGAAATACATGGAGCTTGCAGATGCGATATTCTCACAGGTTGGCAAAGCGGTACACATCGCGCCACGACTCATGAATGCCACTACCGCTGTTGGAGGGTCAACGCCAGCGTTCTGGGCGGTCATTTGCGACGCTTTGATTGATGCTGCTGTTGCGGTGGGGTTGCCACGTCCGATTGCACAGGCGCAGATCTACCAGAGTATGAAGGGAACAGCGGAGATGTTGCAGAGCGGCGTGCATCCCGGATTGTTGAAGGATCAAGGAACGTCGCCGGAGGGATGTACCATCGGTGGGCTGATGGTGTTGGAGGAGGCGGGTGTAAGAGGACATCTCGGCAAAGCTTTGAGGGAGGCGGTTACGATTGCGAGGTTGATGGGCAGTGGGAAGGGGGATCTACATGTCAATGATACGAGGTGGTAGATACACGATCATGGGAACATATTAATCGGCCGAGAACATGGTCGTACTTTCCATACTTGCTTATCACCCGTAATGATAGAATGTCGCATAAGTGTCATCGGTGATCAAGCTGATATAGTTTCGTTCGACGTTTTTCACACGCTTTAGAAATGATAACAGGCACTTCCTCAAACCACGAACGCTCTCTGCCTGTGAGGATAGTCCGCCGAGTGGCACCAATAGCATGACTAATGAGTTTCGAAGACTGAACGACAGACTCAAAGGCAGTGCCTTCTTCAGCGCGTTGTAGTCGACTTTGCATAGAGAGGAACTTTGATTGATGAATTTCACCTGAATAGCCTAATAGAGATGAAGAGGTTGCTTCGCAACAAAGCAATGCACACCATTCGTTCACTCTCCGTTCCTGTTGGTCTCAAGGCACTAGTGTGCGTTGTGTTCGAAAGCACTGGTCGTTCTTGTCCGACGAGAAGATGATTAATGTCGTAGAAGGCTCAGCAGACGCACATGTCTGCCTCCTGCTGTACGCTTAATGTTGTATACGGCTATGAATATATAAAGGTCATGGTGAGCCGGCAAGCTTCGAAGTGATGGTGAAGGCTTCCAACGTTTGTGCTTCCTGATCTGCTCTGGTTACTCACTCTCACCCGCGAGACACGATCAACTTTACATACTTGAAGACATACACGATCCTGTATCAGTAGCAGGCCCGTGGGCGCTACTCTGGTATGTCTGGACATCTGGAAGCTTCGAGCCGGCCACGTGATCGCGTTGCCCGTGCACACGTCGCGCCTTCTCTCACTGTGAACGCACTTTAGCGAAACCAAAACATCTCGTCTGCACCGCAGCCAGTCACTCGTTTCAGTCCTACCTCATTACCACTCGGGCCCGCAATGCCGGGCCGGAGGCTGTCAAGCATGCATTACTGCGCCATGTGCACCGCTCAATTCACTTCTAAGTCTGAGCTTAACAAGCACACTCGGGATCACGCAGACAATGACGCTCCAAGGCTGCCCTGTCCGATCTGCCCGTTTGACTTCCCCGATTCGCTCAGTCTAGAGAACCACCAGAACGTCAGTGGGCATCATGAGCCGCGCTTTTCGTGCGAGAACTGCAATCAGCGCTTCGTCACCAAACGTAGCCTCGATCAACACCTCAAGCCGCCCTTTGGTTGCACACGCACTGCTTCTCGTGCGGCTCCGTCCCAGCAAGCCCGTCAAGCTGCCACCCAGGCCAGCGGACCCGTCACGTGCGATAGGTGTTCAAACACCTTCACGAACCAGAAGGAGTACAACAAGCACCGCAGCTTCCAGAACAACGGGCCCTGCGCAGACCATAACCACAAAGCCAAGTCTTCATTGCAGAACCGGGGTGGGTACAAGGATCCCGACAAGCCAAACGCTGCGGTAAATATGGTCCTGGGGTACGCCACGTCGTCTGATGGCTCGGAGGCGCCTACAAATATGAGCGACAATGCCATATGGTGCGGGAAGTGCAAGAAGAGCTACACTTCCCAGGCTCAATACAACCTCCATGTTCTCTGGTGTTCTACGGAGCATGATTCGGTCGCAGACGCCCCTCCAAAAGCCAGCGAAGTCCTACAGGATAAGCCACAACCGGCACCCAAAGCACAAGGACATCCCGCGTCCAGTCGTGCTTCAAGTATAAGGGCACCACGCGTTGAACAGCGCCAGCCACCGTTGTCGGCTCCGGAACCTGCCATGGCCGCTCTACCTACACCACTGGCACGCGCCTCAACTACTACTACTACTACTCCTGGTCAAGACTCTCCCATGCACCACTGTAGTCACCCAGAATGCGCCAGGAGCTTCAGGTCAGAGGCTGCTCTCAAGGTGCACATGGGTGATGTACACGGCATCGGAGGCCAGCCTCTTGACATGATGGGTCGCGACTCGTGGATGCTTAACCAGCGCACACGCGAAGCCAACCGCGCTCAAGGTCTCCTCCACCCTCCTGGTGGAAGTAGAGGATCTTTTCGAGGTCGTGGCGACGCCGATCGCGGTCGTGGTGGTGGCCAAGGTCGCGGTCACGCACCTTCACCAGTGTCAAGGGCGCCTTCCCACACAGTCCCTCCGCCGATTCCGGCGTTTGGTACACCCCCTCCCTCCCGGGCTCCGATGCGCCATACAGCCCCCCAGTCGCCTCTTGTGTATGCCCCAGTTCAGATGCCAGTGCCCATGGCATCATCATTCAGTCACAACACGGGCGATGCCTTGGAGAAGGAACAGGCCAAGGAGATACAGGGCAAGATCTTGCGCTTGTTGGTCCAAAATGACATTTTCATTCACCATGACGGCAAGTTCGAGGTTGGTGATCTCAAATTCACGCGCATTCCCACAGAGAAACAGAGCGAACTCGCTGTCACTCTGGACGGCATGTGCCACCTCCCCAAGATCCTCCAGGGCGAGTATCTGCCTCCCCCAAAGGCGTTCCTGGGCGACTACAAGGCTCAGTATCCCTCAACCGAGTTCGAGTCCTCTCCTCCGCGCAAACCAGGAAAGCCCGGTCTCGGTGTGGTTGCGCTGGTTTGCAGCAAGGTCGTTCTCGCAAATGGACTCCAGGAAGTCGTCAAGGTTGCTGCGGTCGACGTCGTCACTTGCCGCATCATCATAAACCACTTGGTCTGCACCGATCCTAAAGCCAAAGTCGCCAACTGGAACACGAAAGAGACTGGCATGATCGCCTGGGAAGACATGGAGTTGGCGCGTTCTCAGGGCTACAAGGTCGTCAAGGGCTGGTCCGCCGCCCGTGCTGCGCTGTGGAAGTTTGTCGACAAGGACACCATCGTCGTGGGCCACAACTTACGCTCAGACCTCGACTGCCTGCGCATGGTGCATGGGCGTGCCGTCGATATCGCCAAGGTCGCCGAAAAGGCTGCAAAGGGCCCACTGTCTACCCAGCAGCTTGGCCTATACAGTCTGTGCCGCGATTTCCCCAAAATCGTGCTCAAATTTGATAACGAGTATGGATGCGACGTCCTCCAGGAGGCTTTTGCGGCACGCGAAATGGCTTTGTGGGCTATCAAGCACAAGGATGCCTTTGAGAGCCAGCTTCGCCAGAACAGCTTGTCATACCAGATGATCAGGCCAGTCGCTGCTGCGGCTTGAGGGAAGAGCGTGGAGGGATGGGACGAAACATGGAGGGACGGAGAGAAGCACGGAGGGGTGTGGAGAATGCATTGAGGTGCAACTCTGAAAAGCACTCCAGGGAATGATGGTGTAATGGACGGTAATGAGTTTTGACGAAAACTAATGGGACGCGAAAATACGCTGAAGTTGTCCGGGCCTCATCGATGTGACTTGTAAGACATCAAGTTCACCTACCCTCCTGATGAATGCCCAGCTCATATGGCGATGACGATGTCAGAAGCAAAACGCACTGAAAGTCAACAAGACACCTCATGACTCCTTAATCTGCTCCTTCTCCTTCTCCTCCTTTTCCACCACATCCACCACAAACGCACCACCCAGTAAAATCGCCGGCTCCTCAATATTGTGATGCTCGTAGCTACACCAAAATCAGTAATCCCCCCTCAACACAACACGCACAAAAGCACACATACCTCAACGTCCCCACACCCCCCGCCTCCAAAATCAACCCCGGATTCTCCTCCAACCTCTTCCCCACCCACCTCGCCGCAAACGCCCGCAATATATGCCCATGCGCCACAATCAGCACATCCCTCGGGCCCCCCTCCCTCCCAAACTTCCCCCGATGATACCTGTCCCTCAGCTCCTTGATCAACGCATCCACCCGCTCCGTCACATCCGCCGGACTCTCGCCCCCTTCGCACCCATCGCGCCAGATGTCCCAGTCCGCGCGTAGGCCGCGGGCAAGTCGGTCTTTGCGGATGGCGGGGGATGTGAGGCCTTCGTAGTGCCCGTAGTCCCATTCGCGGATCGCGGGGGTGATTTGGATGTGGGCGGATGTTTGGTGGGGGGAGAGCGGGACGGGGGAGGAGGACCAGGGGTAGGGGGTGGAGCAGCCTAGGTTGAGGAGTTCGAGGGTTTTTTGGGCGCGGGTGCGGGGGGAGACGTAACTGTTTTGTTTGTTAGGAAGCTTTCCTGGTTTTGTGATAGAATAGTTGGGGGTGGAGATGTGGTGGGTTTGGGGGTTGTGGTTGCTTGGATTGAGGTTGGATCGTGTGAGGAGGTTTGAGAGGAAGAATGTACATATGAGCAAGATTTCCAGGCACGATTAATCGATCATCTCCAACGAGTGCTTTGCCCGTTGCGCGCACGCGCTTCTCGCCATTCGACGTGAGGGGGATATCCGACGTGCCTGTGTGGCGGCCATTGAGCGACCACTCCGTCTCGCCGTGGCGAATGATGAAGACGCGAGGATCCGGCATCTCTTCGACTATGTTCGCCTTCCAATTGCAATCGCCGAAATGATCTGTGTGTACGAATGTATATAATCCGTCGTAGTTCAATTGTACGTGACGCGACGCGACGGCAATAAAAAAGCAAAGAAGCAGGAATCGCGTCAAGACGACGACGGGTCTGGGCGGAACTTTTGTAGCCATGGATGACGTTGTTTGTTAGAGTAAATAAACGGTCATTGAGTGGGGTAGCTCCGAGTCGTTCCTGGCGCTTGCCCCACTACGGTCCACGGAAGTGCGCATAGTCAGCATCCGTCATCGTGGTGATGGTGACAAAGATGAACATCAAGCATTTGCTATGTTGGAATTGAGAAAGAGGATGGTTGTGTGTGCATGACATTGGAGGGGGAGAGTAAGAAGTGGTACTGTGGACATAGCGAAGAAAGATGATTTGAGATTCGGTATCATTATTATCTTCCTTAGTATGCTGCGCAGTTATGAAAATGCTGCCCCCTTATGCGTCGATTGCTAGTGTTTGGTTCCCACCGAGATTCTCGTCCAGGGTCTCAACGAGCGAGTCATCTGCGACACATTGGTAGTACCATTCTGCGCAGGTTAGCAATGGCATTTTATCATAGATTGACCTGGACCTACCATTTTGAACCACGCACGTGGCGCCCTTCACACATACTGTGCAACCAGCCCACGGCACTCCGCCGTCCCAGCCACCACACTTGTAGTAGAGTGGGACGGGACACCTAGTGCTGCTTGGGCCGACCTCCTCGCCAGTAGTGGTCTTTGTGGGTTGCTCTGGTGGCCTCGCCGTCGACTTTGTGGGCTATAGAGGGAGCATTAGCATCAAATGGGCTTTGATAAGAATCTAGAGACTTACCTTCTCGCTAGTCTTTGGTGGCACGGGCTTTTTTGACGATGTTGTGGGCTTGGGAGTAGCAGTTGGCTTCGAGCCGTCGTCACATTTGCCGCCGATACATGTGATGATATATGTCTGACGGGGAACTAGAGCGTGCTCTTGTGCTGGTGCCTGGAATCATCAATATAGATGCACTGAAAGTGATATGTAGACGCATACCGCAGATGAGATGGCGAGAAGCGACGAGACAAGGACGGAGAGGGTGACGAGCTGCATGATGACTTGCTTTGGCGAACGCTTTGTAGATATTGCACAATGTAGAAGATTCGATGTCGTGATAGGATTCAACGGATCCTGCTCAGCATTTTATACGTCTCTTTCCTACACTCATGTAGCATTCGAGGCCCACGATGATTGGTCGGGGCCTTCCAGCGTCACAGGTTCGAGAAGATGGCACCGGTGGTGTCGTGATAGATTGACTACCAGCTACTGCCAAGACTAGATACGATGCAGTCAAATCTATTGCCGTGTGGCCATATATTGATTCTGGGTCGCTCGCTGTGCCTTGTCATGTTGTAAGTCAATCGACCTTCCGGAGTCGTAACCGGCAATAGCGCCTAGTTCGAGGCTGAAAACACGTGGGGGCGGCGCGTTTGTCGGCCGTATCAGTGCTTTCAGAGCGTGGGACGCTCCAGAGACAAGATATCTTGCATTCAGTGCTCAGCACACAACGATGATATTGCAAACTTGGAGCAAGGTGCTGAGCGACTTCCTTCGTCCTGTTACACAACGATGCACACGACAACACATCCTCTTCTCGCCATCATGCAGAGCTCGCCTGCTTACCGGCATCCTTCGAGGCAGATGGTGATGCTATTCTGGTGCGATCTTGCAGCTGGGTGAGCATGTCTTTATCCGGAAATTGAATTCGGCAGTGAGACTGAGAACCCCAGTTCGTAGCACCAACAGGCGATTGGCAAGTCACGGGAGCGTATATTGCGCGATATGATGATGGCGTTGTGTCCGCAGAAGTTGGGACTGCGTCTGATATAGGCTCAACAACCGAGTATACCATCTACCAGCGGCCGGGTGCGGATAAACGGGTAGATTGTAGCAGAACGCCGCATTGGACGCGTCCAGAGCATCGGAACCCAATGAATGGGTGCAGTGAGTGCAGCGACCGCTAGACTGTCTCCTCGGCCCGGACATGTAAGTGATGATCTTGTTCGTAGGGCGAGATCGCGCCCAGAGCGAGCTTCACCAGTGACGAGCATGTTGACGGCTGCTTACTGTTCGGCTCAGCGGCCCAGCAGGTCGCCCACACCGATCCACTTTCTCACCAAGAATGCACCTTGGGGCTTCAACTTCCTATAGTAGACGTCCTCCTTCTCCAGAACCTCAAAGCTTCGCTTCTTGTACCATTCCAGGCCCTCGTCATTCGCTTCCCAGACGTGCGCTGTGATACTGCGTACGCTGTGCAGCTCAACAGCCTTCTTTACGACCCCTTGCAACAGATGCATGGCGATGCCGTGTGATCGATATGGCGCAAGGATGCCGATGGTCGATATGTAGAGCTGGGAAGACGGAAGGAGGCGGCAGCGGATAGCACCGACAAGGTGTGGCGGATCAATCTTGGCGTCTGCATTGTTGGGTTCATTTGGAGACGGGTGCCACAGGGCTACGAGCGTCAGACCGAGGTATGGTTCAGTCATAGTTTCTTTGTAGAAACTCTCAGGGTATGCAACGGGTAATGTTAGGGCATTGAGGCGTCTGAAGGCGGGCAGATGCTCTTCGGTGAGGGGTGCAAGCTCGACATTGGGTGGCAGAGGGCGAAGAGCGAACAGCTGCGGTATAGCAGGAGCTGGGCTTGGTAGCGAGACAGGCGTGGGCACTCTTGATGTGGCGAGTGGGGTGACTGCTGCAGAAGAGCGAGGGCTCTTTTTGGAGCGCGGTCTTGACGGTGCTTGTAGGAAATCGTCGGGTATGTCGTTCCAATTGTCCATGACCTTGGGCGTGGGTGTGGACGCAGACAGGACACGTGGGGGCGCAGAGGTCGACTTTGGAGGCGGCGGTGGACGCTTTATGGAGGGAGGCGCGCTCGGCACTGGCTTTGGTGGTTCGTCATCTTGTTTGGCAGCGCCGGGCTTCTTGAGCCAGTTCGATATAGAGGATTGCAGCATCGCTACGGGGCGATTGGAGTTGTTGAGGAGCGGTGTTATTGCTGCATCGAGTTGTAGACCAGATTTGTATGAAGAGTTGGATAATCGATTATGCTAGAACTGGCACCAAAGTTCTTCCTGTCGCTTTATGTCTTCTGTACAGTGGTGACGTGACTGCATTCCTCGCAAAAGCAACGTCGCGATAACTTTGTGGTGTCTTGACGCGCCTGCCAATCACTGCCTTGCTGCGCCTAGCGCCATTTCCGCGGCCAAGCCGTGAGCTCCGACTTCTCCCAGTGGCAGCAGCATCATCGCGCAGCTGCTGCCATCCCGCACCCCAGCCAACACGACAACAATGGGCGCAGAGAACTCGAAACCCTCTTCGGAGGTCACCCAGCATGTCTTCGCGCCGTACGTGACTCCCTTCTGAAGGCATTGGCACCAATGCGCCAGCATGATGTTTGTACCGCAGGAAGCTGATAAGTGTGCGCGCAGTGAACACCCCGTCAAATTCTCCAATGAGCTCGTCAATTCGCTGCAAAAGAACACTTTCGTACGTCTGCCCTGGTATGAAGGCGATGGTTGAATCATTGGCCCTGACAGCTTTGTAGACAGATTCGACGCGATCACGACAACAAGAACTGCAGTACCAGGAGCGCCTAACCGCTGAGCTCGAGAAACTGCGCGAGCAGGAAGCCCAGAACTTCTCCAAATACAGCGAAACTCTCTCCGATGAGCCTGAACAGTCCAGCCAGCCCGGCCTTGTCGAGAAGATCTCGGATGCGACATCCTCAAAAGCGACCCTCGCTGAGAAGCAACGGCAAAAGGGGATGAGCCGGAACAGCGTCACAGAAGAAGTCGAGGAGCTGCGGAAGAAGCTCGCCAACAGGAAGAAGCTGGAGCAGGTCGATGCTGATGTGGGCAAGGCGAAGGAGGCCGTGGTCGCGTGCTTGAGGACCCACGACCGACGGCCGCTCGACTGCTGGAAGGAGATTGAGACGTTCAAGAAGGAGGTTGGCCGTTTAGAAAAGGAGTTCGTCGAGAAGACCATCCGATGAGGTGAATCTGTATAGTTTTCTCGTGCGACTTTGTTCATGTCCTGTATAAACACGGTGGGCCGAGTGGTGTCCCAGGTCCTTCCCTATCGTGGGTGGCCGCTCCTTCTTCTTCTGTCAAATCATATCTCAGTGTCTCACGTGCTCGTCTTATTGGTCAAAAGTGGAAGCTCACCGTACAGAGACTGGCCTTGTCTATCAAATCTCGTCCTGTTGGCTGCATCCTACTGATATGTTACAGTCGAATGAGGGCTGTCTGCTGGACCCCTTCACTGTCACCTCGAACCACGCCTGGTGTGCTCTCTGCATATCAATTGATCCACCCTCGCAAGACGCTGCGTCCTCCAATCACATGGTTCCCGTATCCACGACCTGCTTTTGCCATGCAACGTCGCCTTCACCTTCACCTTCACTTCCAATATGTACTCTGCTTCTCCTGCCAATCTTGCCGACGATGCTGCGGGTAAAGGCTTGCTTCACGCGCAATTTGGCCTCTTCTCTCTCACTTCACCTCGGTCGCCGACGCTCGGGCCTGCTGCGCTGCAGAGGATATATTCGTCGCCCACGTGACCTCACCTTCCTACCTCGTACTCTCTGCTTCTATCCACTCCATCTTACAGCCACGCCTTCGCTCTATCGCGCACGATCTCCTGGAAGAGAGAGCGCACCATCGCGCCATTCCGTCTTGATCATCAGATCTCCCGGTCCCGATTGTGCGTCGAACCAGGGCATCCAAGTAGTGAGTTATTTCACGATTCAGGTTGCCCTCATACCCATCTATCGCCAAGATGTCCAGGCGAACGCCGAGTATCGTTCCGGACGATGATGATGGTCCGGCAGCCAGCTCAAACGTGATGAACCTCGACGACGGTACGTGATATACTTGCAAGTTCAGGAACACAGACTCAGACCATATAGATTCCGATATCGACCTTGAATTCGAGATTACGGGGTTTAGAACTCGAGATGAAGCGTCCATATCGCCACCTGGGTCACGCACGAAGAGACCGGACATCATTCAGCTACCAGAAACTGAAGTGCAGCAGTACACGCTTAGCAAAGGCTGCGTCATCCGCCCCGGCAACACAGTAGAGTTGGATGACCCAAACTACGACGGCGATAGCTTGAACAGTGCCGATTTCCTTCGGGTCAAGTATATCGTGAAGAACCTCGAGACTGGAAATTTATCTTTGCGGGGTCACCGACTACGAAGGACGAAGTACCTAGGACAATTGTTTGACTGTACGTTCTAGTCTGAGCTATCATGTGTAGATTCTGACCATCAAACAGGGAAGTTCAACGAGCTCGCCATGGTAGTCCGTGTCTGCGAGTCTGACACACACTGTGTTTTCGTGGCAGGTCTGGAGGACGTTGCTATTGAGGACGTGCTTCGTACGCGCGAATGCGTACTGACTAACAAGCCTTATCCCTTGCTCAGTTCCAAAGACGGCGACCGTTGCTCATTTCCAGCTTCTCTAAGCAAAGCGGAGATCAAAGCACAGCTTTTCAACGGGGGAAGACTCGCCTGTCGTGTGGTCTACGTTACCTTCATCAGCAAGAACGGCAAACCTTATAGTGGCATTGTGAGGTCGCTCCATACCAGGGAAGCAGACACTACGGGTACGGCCCACGCGTGTCGCGCTGAATCTATCGTACTCAGTGATGACGACAACTCTAGAGACAGATCAATGCGCGACCTGAGTCGGGGCATGTCAACTCTGGGGAGGCGTGCCCGCTCAATCTCTGCTGGTCATGGTCCACGCAAGCGTCGGACGCTGTCTATACCGCAGAAGCCTCCCCGATACACATTCGGCGACGCCTTCTGCGGC
This sequence comes from Phaeosphaeria sp. A1 3.1a, assembly GCA_003501895.1. Taxonomy (NCBI): domain Eukaryota; kingdom Fungi; phylum Ascomycota; class Dothideomycetes; order Pleosporales; family Phaeosphaeriaceae; genus Phaeosphaeria; species Phaeosphaeria sp. A1 3.1a. The sequence goes on from QVXC01000003.1 coordinate 251,445, forward strand.
GTCGGTGGGGCCTCCCAGGGCGCTGAGCAGGCGGGTTACTCTGTTATATGGGGCATGGACTTTGATGAGTATGCTATCGACGCATATTCTAAAAACCACCATGGTGCTCTCCCTCTGCAGTCAAATGCACACGACTTCCCACCTACGGGGTATAAGGGCAAGATGCTGAGAGTTGATGTGCTTCATATCTCGGCCCCGTGCTGCTTCTGGAGCTCCGCCAAGTAGGTTCTCTATCACCCTCGCGATCTGCAGATACTAATTAAAGCAGTACTCGAAAATACAGCGAACACGGAAGTCCTAACGATCAAGCTAATCTGGAAGCTCTCTTCACGGTCGGTCATATCATGAAGGAGGTGAAGCCGCGCGTGGCTACTCTGGAGCAGACATCCGCATTGTTAACCTTCAAAGAGCATCGGAAGTACTTCCTGAAGTTACTGAACGACATCAGTAATGCAGGATACGATCTACGCTACAAGATAGAGGACTTCTCATTGTTTGGTCTTGCGCAGCCTCGCAAGCGCTTACTGATCATTGCTGCTAGGTAATTTGACACTAAAGACGCCCTTTTCAATGATAATAACCAGAATAGACGCGGTACACCTTTGCCGCCATTCCCAAAGCCAACTCACGGCCCGCCCGGGAGTGGTCTGAAGAAATTCACCACCATCCGCGACATCCTTGTGCCAATCGAGCGTCTAGGCTCAAGGCCTTCAGACGATCAATACCACCAACCGCAGTCCCTTCCGAAGCCGAAGGAGCCCTACGATCCCCTTCGATTCTTAAAAGGGTGCATTACGACTGGTGGAGGTGTTGACTGGCACCCAAGTGGCCTCAGGAACTTCACGCCCCGCGAACTTGGACTTTTCCAGAGTTTCTCGATGACCTACAAGTTCTGCGGCTCACAGACCGAGGCAAAGAAGCAGGTTGGCAATGCCTTCCCGCCTATAATGGCCGAAATGATGTTCCGCACAATCGCGAAGACTCTTGAGGCCTTCGACAAGGGCTTCATCGGTGCGGAAGACGAGATTGACGATATAGATAGCTTTCTCGAGCGCCAGTGCGTGAGACTTGCACCGCCGCCAGCACCACCTCGAGCAGATTTTCGTCCATCGCCTCAACCGTCAAGGCTATCGTCAAGGTATTTGTTCAGCGATGCGCATCCTGAAGCTGGTCGGGCCACTTCTACCTACTCATCGCCCTTCGCCAGGCATCAAGTGCGCACTTCCCAGCCTTCACGCACCACAGCGCCTAGTACGCATCAGGACCCAGATCTACTTGACGGTCTGTTCGTCGACCTTACAAGCAGCGACAACGGTGATGTACGTGAAAGCGTCGAGGCGAGGGCCGGTCGTCGTCCTTCCAGCATCCGCGATCCCATTTCGGACATAATCGAGATCAGCAGCGAATCTGAGGAGAGCGAGGGCGAGACCGACAGTGAGAGCGAGAGCGCCAGTGAAGAAGACGAGAACGAGAGTGAAGAGGACAGTGCTTGGCTATATGTGTCTCGCAGGTAGTCACCTTCTTTGCGAACGGCGGGTTTTGCCTTGAGGAGACAGACAGAGAACGATTGACATCCTCGTGAACAGCAGCGGGCCTTACTTGAATTTCTTGCGATTTCGACACAGTCTGGACTCTTTTTGGATCATCTTTCACACTTTAAGGCTGGAGGAGTTTTGCATAGGAACAAACTACCATCAGGCGCATTGATACCATTCCGCCGAGAAAAGGACACAGGGACATTATGGAGCGCAAAATGCATCGCCAGCACATGGCAGCGCGCTCTAGCGGACTCAAAACTGCCTCTACACATCCACAGAGGTTCTTTGTCTAAGATTAAATTATGCTCAGAATGCGCTATATTATGCGTTCCTAGCTTCCATACCTCGGAAGAGTACTTGAGCAATGGAAGCGAAAAGACCTCTACTTCTCTACTATATTGAACCCTTGGCATGACCTATTATACCCAATGCTCTACTATCCCACGATCTACTGAACTTACTTACTCCGATGCTCTACATCCAGGAATAGCTTTTTATCACACTTACAAGCCTACAAAAAGCCCTACCTTATACGCAAAGTGAATATGTCGCACATGACTAACAAATCTGCCTCATTAATACTTGCTCTCTCTGAGTATCGTCACTATGCAAATGACTAAGATCCACGCAAACAGCGACGGCATAGAACACACGTAGCCTCATCTTACACAAATAAATACACTCTACCCAGCAGCGAAAGCAATGAAGCTATCAAATCAGCGAGGTAAGCTCCTCGCCTCATACAGCGCAAACCGTCAGCCTTTGAATAAACGCAATTAGGACATTATTCGTCCTGCAAATTTGCAGATCTACGACGTCCTACCTCGAAAATTTTACAACCCTTTAGTGGCGTATTGTACCTATCGGATATGCCATCCGAAAACGTATCTCAATGTGATCGAAAGAGATAGCGAAGAGATGGCAAAGTTTCCCTCCCCCTAAGCGCCCTTCACACCCAACATCCCCAAACGAATCTCGGGCGTAAAGTGATAATGCGTGCGCTGCCCATGTACGCTGTTCTTCAATCCCGATGCGCCGAGAAGCAATTCGAGCTTTCTGAATAGCGACTTGCTTATTAAGATGCCGATTCGAGATTCTCGAGATATAAAGGTGAGATGTAAGATGTCCAAGAGCATAGTCGTGGAGTCTGAAGCAAGTGCATCCTAGCAAACAAGCCCTCGGGCCGAGATTCGTTCATTTACGGTGTGAGGATTCGATAATGGATTTCTGTCTCGCTGGTGTCATCGTATACATTGAGGGCCGATGAAACGAGTGAGAGGAAGGGGAGCTCTTACACATCAGATCGCGCATCACGCAGCTAATATTCCAGGAGCGTGATGGACTTCATAGAGGCATGCGTAGCACCCAGGCCCAAATCATCGTGAACGTGCACGTTGCTTCGTAAATCTGAGAGAAATCGTCAGCTCCTTCTCACTCCCATCAAAGACAACAGTCAACACGAAAACACAACCAAGCAAGCATCACATCACCAGACGAAGAGTACAGCTTCATCAAACGTGCTTTACTAGCCTACTTCCCTCTTCTTCTTCATCTTCATCTCGCTCATAGCGTATAATAAACGTACAAGTCCCAGCAAGCCGCGCCCTTGCCCTCCGGGCAACGACTTGCCATTCCGTGTCCTGACTCCACTGGTTTGATTCCATATGCTATGCACCTCCAGAAGGCTCCTGAATATACGCACGAAAAAAAGATCAGACTCTGTCGAGTCGAGGGGTTCCCAGTGACATTATTGCGCCGAGAGCTTGTTTGCTGCAAAGTATGAAAACGCCACCAAAACAGATATAACGAGTTTAAGTTGCAATAGATTCTTTGGGACATGATGTTGGAGTCATGCCCGGGGGCGGATTGTGAGAAGGAAATATACACGGATGTGTAGAATGTGGGGTGTGGGGTGAGTATGCGAAGGCATCTGTAGGCCTTGCCATGTCTTCTTCGGTGCCCTCTTCGGGGTCTTTCGTTGTTGTACGGCGTGGTTTGTGTGATTAGAGGATGCCCTCCCACATGCCTGGTCCTTGAGGACGGAAGCCTTGGGCAGCCTCTGCACTGCAGCAAGTTCGCTTCTTGCCGAAGTCCTTCTGAATAGGAAGACGCGAGTAGTTCGGGACAGTGTGCTTAGGGGACTGCAGCCCCTTCGCCTCACTGAACGACGACCTGTAATCTGCCTGGAGGGTGAAGGACTGGGCGAGAGATCGATCTGGAAGAACAGTCTGGTGACCGCCCAGATTGAACGCAGAGCGCGTGCTGTGAAGGAGGTGACGGACGTTCTGCTGGAGATCGACAGACGACCTTCCACGCTTGCGACTTGGAGTTGCCATCGCCGTAGGGCTGACATCCATCGACTTGGCATCGATGTCATCGATATGGAAGCTCTCGAGGTCAGGTGACGACATTGGCTCGCTCGGAGCATATTCGTACTGCTCCTTGCACTTTGACAACGCCGGGTACGGCAGTCTCGCGCTGCGGCAGGTCGCCAGTCGGGCAAGCTTTGCCTGACTTTGGTTTGGCGCCCAGCCAGCAGACGAGACTGACGAGATCGACGATGCGCGTGAGGTGCGTGAGTTGTCCGAGACCATGGACTCTGGGGACGATGACAGAGATGAAAGCGAAGGTGCCAGCGAAGGCCTGCGGCTTGGGAAGTGGTATGCCTCCAGGCCGTTCCTGACGCTGGGGTTGAACTGGTCAACACAAGTGCGTGCTAGTGACGAGCACTGCGCTTGTTGCATCGCTGAGCACATTGAAGGACGGCGCGAGCCGAAGGCCATGGCACCCGCTGCAGGAGTGTTCGAGGCATAAGATTGAGGTGTCAGCGATGGGGTGGGCAGGTGACCCAGGCGAGGGAGAGATGGCGTAGGAGGGAGCAGATCAGTCTTCGGCTCCAGGAAGCGAGGTACCTGGTACTTTGAAGGTGTAGGAGTGCTCTCTTGGGAACCGTATCCGTCCGTTGATGGATAGCGAAGCGGGGATGCGCTAAGCTGAGGCCTCAGTGGTGGACGGACAGGGGTGACGGGAGTCTTGGGAGACACTTCAATGATCTCCAACTCGGGAGTCAGCATGGGGATGACGTCTTTCCAAGTGTTGGTAAGAGCTGCTCCTGGAGATGCTGGTGGGTTCGTTGGGGTATGACGAAGAACAACCTCCTGCCACTTCTCCCAGACGGGATCAGTGATGTGGAGTTTCCAGTTGACAGCCTCGAGGAAGGCCATCTCGTTGGTGTTGATCTCGCAAACCTTGAGACCCGAGATCTTACTCCATGCACGGGCAGAGTAGTTGCGGTCTTGCAGGTACTTTGACGCAAGGATGAGTGCGGCAAGGAACATGCGACGGCCGCACTGCAGCGCGCGGAGAGAAGCATCTTCAGGCTGGGCCATGGTGAAGTCATGCTTGGGCAGGTGAGCCTTGATGAGGATCAAATAGTACAGGGCAACCTGTAGGGTAGAGTAGCTAGTTCGAGATCGCTTGAGCGTCTCTTGGATGAAGGTACGGAGAGGAAGCACCCGAGGTCCAGAAGGCGTCTCGCAACGACTCTTGGGCTCCGAGAGCTGCCAGATAACCTCAACCATCTGGGTGGCAGAATCTTTAGGGGAATAATCAGCGGCGGAACCAGGGTCCAGAGAAGCGCATTACTAACCGACAAGGCAGTCCACGAAGTTGACTTTGCGTTCGCACTGCCGTACCAGCTGAGGCGGGCCTCGCTGGTTGACTGTTGTTGACGATCGTCGAGGATGTTGACGCTGCTCGAGGGGAGCAGCAAACTCAGCACGCAGGGAAGGCAACCTCTCCTGCACAGTCTCGCGGTAGGCCGAAGGCTGGTGCTGGGGAAAGGTGCTAACTCTGGTGATGGGTTGGAGCACTGACAGGCTTGCTGGGTCGACCGAAGTCGGTCCAGTCCTGGAACTCCATTCGTCTGACTCCCATTGAGAGTGTTGTGAAGTAGAACTAGCGCTGGATGCTTGTGACGCAGCGTCTGAGAAGACTGAAGAGGTAGAGGAGGAGGCAGAAGAAGAAAGGGTGGCGGCGTAAGGGTGGGTTTCAGGCAAGTAGCCAAAGTTTTGGGGAAGGATATCGAGGCTCATGGTGAAAGGAAGGGTGACGATAAGAAAGGTCGCTAAGGAATTGACGACAGTAAGGAGTGAGCGGGGAGGTGACTGATGAGGCTTGTTGTCACGTCTTGCAGTGCTGACCGTTAGGTAGACCAAGAGACGTGGCGCTGAGCGTGATCGGGTGGTCGTGGGGTGACCGTGGATTTAACCGATAGACAAACCGAGGTATGTGATCTCGTGTTTCTGATGTGCGATGTGGAGAATCTCCAGATCGCGTGTAGTCGTGAGATAGCGAGAAGATGACGGGTTCGCAGGTGGGAGTGATCTTCGAACAGGTTCAAGTGGTCGAATAGCTGCCAAGTGCGCACCGGAGGGGGCTCCAGTCACCGTCAGCTGCAGAATCACCGAAATAAGACTGTGGAGAGAGACCGTCCGCAAAGCACTCTGATGATACAGCTTCTGGACAGCGGGGGCTATCGCAAAGGCTGGATGGTCGGAGGGATTGCGGGGATCTAGCAAGCGAAGCCTCCAACGAAGGCTTTGTTTCCGGAAGACTTGGTGATTTCTGAGCGACGAGTGACTGGAGCAGTAGAGGCCGAGATGTGCATGGTGTAATTGGTTGCTGATATACTGGTTGTTCAAGGGTGGCGGCTACCTCTTAGCGGCGACACCAAGCTGGACAGGTCGTATATAGAGCGCGAGCGAGAACGGTGGAGTGGAGAGTGTTGTTTGTTTGTTTGTTGATCGACAGTTGATTATTATTGGTCGTGGTGGATGTACATGGGCGGATGGGTGTTTGCAGAGGTGAGGTCTGACGTGTTGGGGAAGTGGCGGTCGGGGGTTCGGCAACGGTGAGAGCGCGCAACCTCAAGGGAGGAAAGAGCAACGCAGACACGGGCGAGGGCGGCTTAAGAGAGCAGCCTCGTCGTCGCAGCGAAGACTAGAGATGGCGGATGGGTCTCTGGGCGTAGGCGGCAGCGTGGCGGCGACACAGGTCGTGCTGCGCTGTTACCTGGACAAAGACGGAACGGGTGGGTAGCAGAGGCAGAGAAGATGGGATGGTTTTGCGGGTGGGTGACGACGTATGTGTGGGTGTTGCGACAGACAGAGAACAGACGTGGGCAGTTGCGGGCGACCTAGATCTGGCCGACGGGCGCGCTGTAAGGTATCGTGAAGTCCATTGCTGCTGTGCTTGATGATGGGGGACAGGCTGGGCGGAGATGGCGATTAATAGGCACGCACCCGTCGACCGCCCCCAGTCCAGTCATAGCAGCAGCCTGCGCTCGGGCCACCTTGCCTCTTGCCACTGCAGATGCTCGGGCTGCGAACGAACGCTTTTTTCGCCCTCTGCCTGGCCTGCTTGTTTTTGCAGTCACGGCTACAATGATTACAGTCATCGCCTGGCCACCGACATCGCTGGTGTCGTCGTGGTTTGCCATCTGAACTCTGAACCACTCTGACTGCGGTTGCATGTGGGGAGGTGAGACGCTCGATGGGCGATGATGGCGCATCCAAGGCCACAGCCCGCCATCTGCAACCAACACCGCCGCTGTGGCCTGCACCACGGCCGTTCCAGCATTTGTCTGCGACACACACGGAGTCGCCTGGAAAGACCGTGGTAGCAGACGCTGCCAAGGAGGCGCCGTTGCAGACGCTGCTCTACTCTCGACCACGCAATGCACGAACGGATGGACGAACGATGCGCCGCGCTGCCAGCCTGGCCTCTTCATTCACCGAATTCACCCTGCCCTCCCTTCTCCCTTTGATTCATTCAGCTGAGGTGCAGCTGCGTTTGATGAGGTTCCAGCAGTCTGGGTGCCAAGCATGCGCGTCTCTCAATGCGAGTCCGCGGATTGGCTGCGTTCCTCGGCGCTATGCCCCTCGCGGCCATTTTGCTCCCTTTGCCGCCATTCTGCACGCCTTCCTTTGCTGCTTCGGGGGCTTTTAGCAGCAGAGCCCCTCGATGGCAGCTGTGGCCGCACTGTGCGCCATCGTCAGCCCGCGACACCACTTTCATTTGGATAGCCCGGCTGTCGTGCGCGCTGAAGAGCCTGATCAAAATCCCTCAGCCATACACAATGACGCAAACGGGCTCCCGCAATCGCCTGTGCCAGCTCACAGTCGCTGTGCCCGCTGCGGAGCCTGCCCACCCCGGGTGCGACCGTAGACAGCTTTGATCAACGCCGGACTTTGCCTACCTCGGCGCGCCCTCCGTGTCGCTGAGCCACTGTTTGGTGCGCTTCACCAGCTGCTCCACGCGGACGCTGCCTTGCGCGCTGGTGCTGTGTGCGCCCGAAAATTCTCCAGCTGCAAGCACTCGTTTGCCGTGTCTCTGCGCCTCTTGCGCAACACAAGGTGCAGACTTTGCCGCTAGTGCCCTTCCAGAAGCGCCAAGTGGCCGTTGCTGACGACTCACCGTCATGTGCCGCCCTCCTTGCTGTCCTCGCGCCAACATGACCGGCTACTCAGGGGCTTGGCTCCAAGGCTGAGTCACTCGAGTCCATGTGCCATTGCGATCCAAGTACGGCAGATGGGGCTGGACCTCACTACACAGCCAGATTTGGCCCATTCCAGACAAGAGACACACCATCGTCGGGTCGACCTCATCTCGCCCCAGACACGATGAAAATCCTGAGCGACCAATGTGACCAGTGTCTCCACGGCATCGCGAAGTCTGCTGACACCGTGTGCGCGCTTGTGCCGCGTCGGCGCGTAGGAGACAAGCCTAGCATGAAACCGACTCTAATCAAGCTGATGACGATGCTATATGAAGGAGAGTGACTCACTTTGTCACCCCCTTTGCTGCCTTGAGCCGCGATCGTTGGTTGCGTCCCCACCCTGAGCAGGCTGGCCGTGCGACCAGGTATTACCAGGACCAGTTGAGTGAAGTGGTTGGGCCGGCAACGAGCATTCGCTAGGCTAGGTGCAATACTGTACTTCGACGGAGGCAGGTTCGTATCGATCCGTTGCGATGACCCGTGTGTTCGACATGAAGAAAATGCCTACTTCGCCAGCAGCGCGACGGACGTACTGTGTCGCGATCGAAGGATTCAACGAGTATCGAATTAGTATCTCCATCCGCCCCTCCTCTTCGGCAGCAAGGCCCGCATCAGCAGCATCAGCACCCTCTACAGGCGAACCACGCTCACATGAGGATGGTGACGGAGGGATCGGGCAGATGGAGAAAGAATAGTAAGATATGCGATGGGGCGAGCAGGCAGCAGCGCCAAGAACCCTCGTATCCTACTTTGAGTAATCCAATAGGAGCGCGGGAGATGACCAATGCTGAATGTGACGTCTTGACTATCAGCAACACGATTGTTCGCCCGTGTGCGATGGAACGGATGGGCATGACGTTTCGCGGATTGTGTAAAACAGGCAGAGGCGAGGCTGACACTGAGAGCATGCACGTGAAGACGAGAGCTAACCACAGTGGACTTCACTCCCATAGGCTTTTATCTTGACATCAGACGAGGCTGAGAATGCAGATACTGCTCTGAGACGATGACACTTTTTATCCAAAGGCACTTTTCCAGATGTCAAGCGAGTGGTTTCCAGACACAAACGCTTGTTGTAAAACACATAGCAAAACCGTCAACGAAAGGGCTTCATCCAAGGACGGCAAAGTTGTGCATTCGCTACCAGATATCTATCATGCGAGAAAATAACAAACGCCTTTCATCTCTTAGACACCACATACTATGTATCAAACCGTCCTCCCAAGCGTAACCCATTCGTAATAGAGATCAAATTATCTCACGTGGTATCATATTCCCTCCTGTCTCGCTGCACTTTTCCTGCACTTCAATTCACCCACTCACTCACTCCCTCAACGAAACCCCATCGGACATCCCGCCCCCTCCCCTCCCACCTCCGGATGTCCCACCGGCATGCCTCTACTCTCCCCCATCCTCTCCTTCTCCTCAATCCTCTCAATCGTCTCCCTAACCTCCTCCTCACTCTGCACCATCCCATCCGGCAACTCCTGCTCCCCCGACACGCTCACCCCCTCCTGCGCCCTCTCCACCACATCCTCCGCCCTCATCCCCTTCTCCACCCCCTCCCTCCTCACCACCCCCTCCGGCGCAATCTGCCGAAACATATCCAACGGATCAAACCATGTGCGCACCGCCTGCAACTGCACTTTCGCATTCACGCTCGCGACCGTCACGCCCTGGATGTCGATGTCCCCGCCGTGCGCCTTGGCGGTTACTTTCTCGCCCGCGTTGTTGATGCCCACATAGTCGTTTTTCATCACGCCCCAGTGGCGCCAGCGGAAGGCGACGACGGGCGGGCCCGAGTACACTTCGAGGACTTCCCAGGCGAAGGTCGGCATCATGCGCTTGAAGGTCTTGTGCGAGGAGGCGAAGTCGGAGTGCCGCGGGTCGTAGTATTCGTTCGGGGCGATGATGGCGTTGTAGGTTCCGACCTGAGATGGGGGGTTAGTGGGGGTGTTTAGTGGGCTTTGAAGTATTTTGTGCTTTGAAGAGGGAGGTGAGGGGTTGGAGTGGTGGGTGGGGAGGAATGAACATACCTTGAGCATGTTTTCTGCGCCCTGGGGCTCGGAGCCATTAATCGCAAACGAGTAGTTTGCATGGTCGATCGTCCGCCAGTCGGAGAGCTCGGGCTTGAATGAAGCTTCGACTTCCCAGTTCTTGACGAGGTTCTGGACAAGCTCGGGGAGTGATCCGGCTTCGTGGTTCTTTTGCTTTGCTGGTCGTAGTCAATTGATGGGATGTGTGGAGGCGATGGCGTTGTCCACTTACTTTCTGCAAACATCTTCCTCGTCTTGGAGTAGTCTGGTGCTCTGCCATATCGCCACTTCGCGTCCTTGTCTCCAAGTACGGCATCTGGGTTTGTGAGGTAGTCTGGCAACGCCGGCGCTGCTGGTTCAGCAGGGGGCTGTTGGACGTCTGCAGCCGCCATTGCTTAGTGAACTAGGTGGAGTTGGATTAGAGGTGGGTTGTGGATGTATGAGAATGATATCAAGCAACAAGTGTATGCTTGTGGGTTGAGGAAATGCAATTGATCAGACACGAGAGGATACCCAACACATGGCCGCGGGGAGGCGGCTCCTACTTTAAATGTTTAGTCGTCCCTACCCAGACCGGAAACTTTACATACTAAGCCTTCGTGCAGCTTGCCATGCATCTGTGTAACACCGGAGCAATAACTTGATGCAGCAGAGTCTCAGAATGGATAACACAAACCTTGTCCGCTATGCTTCTCATGCCTAGGCTTGCAGTCTAGATGAATCTTGTGGACGGCAGCATACAGGAGCACAGGGGTTCATCATGCTACCCAGCCGTTAGACTTGATTCCAGATCATAACGGGCGGGAGGGACGAGAACTAAACATCTTGTCCCGAGTGGCACCAGCTGCAAAGACTGGGATTACCCCAGACCTGCCGTCCGTACATGTTCGCAATTCGACTTGCAGATAGCACTGAGTACACGGTGAAGGTGTCAGATCTGACAATCTGACGCACGCAGAAGCTCAAATGCCGGCCACAAAGGGTCTTCTGCGTGGTTGCCACGTGGTTTTGTGCTCGCTATCAACGGTTTTCGCGTTCGTTGTACTACTTGAGTGTCCCGTCAATTGTGGGACCAGGGTCTCTGGAGCACACCAGGCCCGCGGAGGGCGAGCCGCACGGGAGATCGACTCGTAATGGTTCAGGAATGTCCTTGACTCAGTATGCTTCGCTCAAGGGCGAGAGAAACAGAGACGGCGCACTACGCGCCAATCATGACACTCCGGTCTGGCTGCCATCGAGGCTCTCCAGGGATCCTACCATGTATGTACGACCTACACAAATTACCGATACAGACCGTGGCTATATCGGACGCAGGAAGTAGTGCACGGCGTATGAAAGCTGCAGGTCGTACCGTGGTGAGACTGGTGGCGCAACTCAATTGAACCTTTTCAAGAACTACTGAACCATGACCGGCTGGATAATTGTCTGCATACATCCAGGACATTCGCAGAAATGAACTCTCCCCCGCGTTATTGGATGTAGCTCGCCTTTGATCGGTCTCGTTCAGCTTCGCAATAGCTCGCGTTCATATTTTGGGGCGTTGGTGATGCTGGTAGCACGCATAGCGGTGCGAACGTTCGAGTATTCATCCGGCCGTGCTCGAAACGGGGATATCGCTGCAAGGATGTCACTACTAAATATTAGCTGCATGTCAGCAGAAAAGCCTCGCCAGCGTGTGGTCAGCGCCTCGTCCCGACGACGCAGCTTTCCTACACACTAAGTTCGATCGATTGAGGCTCCTAATTGCCTTAAATATACATCGACTGTGTCGCATACGCCTCTACGATTGACGCCCGCTCCTAGGACAGTTTGCCAGAAAATCTATGCCTATATGTCTGAAGATCATATCGAGTAGTAGGCCCGATCCGACACCGATGATCTGGACCGGAGTGGTTGATGCGTACAAGAGAGAATGTCCCTATATTGTGTGCTTTCGTGGACTGTTCGAGGCCACCAGGAATGAGCGTCGTGTCTTCATGCAGCAGCAGGGTGCATTTCGTGAAACTGCAGCTGAACGGCATTCCAGTTCTAAGCAAAGATACTGTAAGATGTCGCCTTGACAATGAGGTCTGGTTTCACAGGCAGTTTGTTGATGGAGGTTGTGGTCGAAGCAATCACATGCATGTTTGCTTGCTTAACTTAGCGGCTGTGACGTCAACCCTACGACTCGCGTTGTTGGACGCGTCTCAACAGCAAAGCATCACAGCTGCTCATAACACCATCACCTTTGTGGTCCTGTGCTGTTAATCATGGGCTTCCGTGATCGTCTCATCAGTACATCCATCCTCCGGGCGATATTCAGATCAGGACCAGCCGATGTTGAGGAAGATGCGCGACCTGGACTTCTTACGCGGATCCTTGCCTTCTTCGCCATATTCAGCCTCACATTAGCAAGATATCGAGCAAGCCTGTTCCAGAAATTACGAAATACAACATGGCAAATCGAAGAGGAGGAATATACTGAGAGCTTCCGGAGTCCTAGCAAGAACAAGCGGACCGACCTGGTTGCGGTGGGCGACCTGGGATATTCTGGTTCGGTACGCTCAGACTTGATTGATCTCGGAATGTTTCCCTAGCTAACGAAGGCAGACATTCTTCACTACACCAAACTCGAAATATCTAATCAAGTCGCTGCCTCGAGCTTTCGAGCAATCGTTCTTCCGCGATCGACTCCTCTCGCCTTATGTCGAGCATATGGAATTGAACGAAGACTCACTGCTCGTCCGCATCACCGACCTCTTACACTGCCCGACGGCAACGCTAGGTGCAATCATTGGCGCGGCACCAAGTCACCATATCATCATGGAGAATATTCTTTATGGCAAAACAGCGTGTGCCAAACACCATCAAGAGCAGTGGGAAACGTACGACCTCAAACCAAACGACTACTTCTACCCAGAGCGAGATGTGGCTGATGGCAGATTGGCTCCAGAAAGCGTCAAAGAGCGCCTTATCGATGAGTTCCCAGACAAGGTTCGTGTGACTATCGATCAGAAAGAGGAGCTGGTTGCGCAACTGTCTCGCGACTCCAAGATCCTGCAAGATGCCAATGCTGTGGACTACTCTCTCTTCCTCGTACGCTACCCAGCCGATCTGGAGCATGTTCCAACACCACCTGGTCGCGGATCTTCGTGGCGCAATGGCATCACCTCGCGTGATGGGAAGTGGGTGTACAGGGCCATCATTCTTGACTTCTTTTGGGCAAAGGATGCTCTCCAAGCACAAACTTTGACAGGCTTGGTGAAGCTGTTCAACACGCTCAAGTGGGGCAAGGACCATGGACCCATGAGCATCACAACGACCAGCGACGAATACCGCCAACGTTTCCTTGGTATGGTGGACAACATGGTCGAGATTCCCGACAGTGCTGGAAGACCCTCAGGAGAGGTGCGCAGCACAGGTGGTAGCGATGACAATGTGTAAGAGCCCAAAGAGCCACCAAGAAGTGCGCATCGGTCAGCACGTCTCCCTTGTACACCTATGCCAGTACGCACGTCAGGTTGGTCATTGCAGAGTCGACATCTGCGAAAAATTGCGCCATGCCACAGATTGGAGCGCCGGACCATAGCCAGCATGTTACCTCAACTGCCCTGCTTCTTTTGATCGACCATACAAAGATACCCCTTACAAAGTAATGAAATAGTTGTTACAATTTCAATGCGAAACATCGACAAATCTCAAAAGATCGCCACCACCAGCCACGTTGTCGCGCACCATTCGTCGCGGTGAATGCACATCATGACGAGCAGACCATGCAACGTGCCGTGCCGTCAGAATACAGTGCGATAACAGAAAACGGTCATCTAGCTGATTACACATAGGAGTACAGCACGATCTAGTGGATCTAGCCAATCCCACTCTCCGATCGTCTGAGGGCACACGCAACCTATTCTGACCATTCAGTGTGTTGATCATCTTACAAGTACCGCTGATATGACCTGGCCGATGACGAGCATATGCAACGGGTCGCTACCATCCGTGCGATGTCTCTACAGATTGCGTTCTATTGTGCAAAGGTCTGGAGACGGCACATTCGTTCCGCGTGTTAAGCTGACGATGCTCTCACGATGGCGGTGAGCAAAAGCTCGGCGCTCAGACGTCGAAGCTTGCGTCATTGCACATCCGAGGGCTGAGGGCAATGCTGGATGATTCTGCCAACGCACTTGTGGGGAAAGTCACGATAGGTTGCGCCCGGTGGGACCCCAGGAAGTACCCTGCGTCTGTAGAAAAGTTCCGGGCTTCGGCCAGGGTTGCAGCCAGATTCTTCTGACCAAGCACGGGCGCCAGGAATGAGGTGCTTCCGATAGGAAGGCTTCCACGACAGTGTCTTGTGGAGGAGCTCTACCAGAATAGGCCCTGCATGTGGGCACGAGGTCACGGTGAGCGGCGCTGGAATGACCCGCGTCATCGTAGTATGGCAAATCAGCAGCATCAACTCAGATCAGATTGACATGGCAAAGTCATGTTTGCCATCAGACTCTGAGTGATAGACATGCTTTTTTGCAAGGAAGACTCTGTGGTGCAGATGGCTGAGATGCGTGGGCAAGGCTCGCCATGCGGCTCCAATGAGGGACAGCGAGGGACAAGCGAGATGCGGGCGCGGCAATGTCCAGAACGTGTCGCACGATCGGAGTAGGCATGACATCATCTTCGAAGCAAAAGTACCGTAACCTCTTGTATCGTGGGATTAAGCGCATTATGAGCCAGTCGGACATAATTGCTTCCTTCCCTCGAGGTCACGTTGCCACTGCCAGTCGTCGTATACCTTCTGCGCTCCCAGTCACCAAAACTCGACGACAACGCACATCTCCTTCACGGCTCCCAGACCACGACGACTGCATACCATACTACACCACACTACACCATCTATTGCTTACTACCACACAACCACCTCGGCGCCTCACCGGACCGCACTCGCTGCTGCCCACCTACACGCTATCCTCACCTAGTCTGCCTCGCACAGCCGTGTGGACATTGAGTGTGCTCCAATCATAGGCCACTGGAGTGCTGAGCCTTACGTCACTGAACCGCGCCTCGACATCCGGATTCCTGGCGTGCGCCTCACTCCACCATGTCAGTGCTAGCCCTCAAAGCCATCGACTACGGCGCAGAGCAGATTCCCGACAAGTTCTTTGAAAAGATCCCCGGCGGCTTCTTCACCCCAGCAGAGAAGAAGCAGCGAAAAGACGCCCGCGACAAGAAGGACCGCGAGCGCCACCAGAGCGAACAGCGCGCCAGCAGACGAGACCGCGCCGACTACTCGGACCACAGCGCCTACGACGACACCGACTACGAGCAAGAGCGCGCCCGCAGAAAAGAGCGCCGACGACGAGCAAAGAGCGCAGGCCGGCCTTCTAGCAGGAGCCCGAGCAGAGGCAGGCGCGCCCACCACAGCAGCGACTTGGACGGCCAGTACAGCGATACCAGGAACATGGCGCACGCAGAGCAGGGAGGGCCCTACTTCCCCCCTCCACCCGCGTCCGAGTACAGGCCATATAACCCACAGGACTACGCTGCCGGGCCTACGCAGGGCGACTATCGGGCACCATCGCCAACCCAGCCCTACGGCTACCCGCCCCAGGTAAATAACTTTTTCCGTCCTCACAGCGCAACATTTCCGACCACAGCCACTCGCGCGACACCGCTGCCCACGCCATCTTTGACGTGTCCACCGATGTCGATGCGACGGCCGTCGTCGGGAGTGCCGAGTCCTTTCATACCGCACCCTGCCACGTTTCCTTTCCTTCATCGCGGCACGCCCGTTTCTGCTTCTTTCACGCCTTCTACCGAGCCGCCTCTTGCGGCGCTCTTCTCGCGTCCTCTTACTAACACCCCTAAGCCAGCAGCAGGCCCTCCACACAGCTCTGCTTCGGCAGCACGCTACACACCTGGGCCGGGATATGCGCCTTCGCCTCCTGTGAACACCAACATCCCGGCACAACCAGCCTCGCCCTACGCTCCCTACAATCCGTCCGACTACAATTCGAACGCTGGGGCTTACCAGGCGCCCGGCAACACCTACCCGTCTCCGCCACCCTTTAGTCGACAGCGGTCCAACTCCCAACCCTCAAATCCTCCCTACCCAGCAGCGTACGGTGCTCCCAGCGCCGACCAGCGCATGACTGCCTATGACAGCAGTCGCCCATCCAGCCGCCGTGACAGCACCAAGCCTCGTCGTGAACATCGACACAGAGCAAGGTCTGCAGACACTCGTGCCTCCCGCAAAGACAATGACCCTGACCGTCGAGACTCTTCGCGCATGACTAAAATGCGTGACAGGTTCGACGAGGGGTTCTTGCGAGAGCCATCAGGTCTGGCGGCTGCGGTGGGAGGTGCGTTGGCGGGAGGATTTGCAGGAAACAAGCTGGGCAGATCAAAGTTGACAACCATAGCAGGTGCAGCGGCGGGTGCGTTCGGCGGTAGGGCGATTGCGGATAAGCGGTCGAAGTAAGTTATGAATGTTGAAGTTCTCGCCGTTCCATGACGGGTTCTGGCGGATTCGGTTCTGGATGCTGACTTTTTGTAGGAGCCGAGGGCCTCGTTCTCCTTCTCGCTCTCGCTCCCGATCTCGGTCGCGATCTCGTCGCGATGGCCGTGACCGCAGTCGTGGTGCAGCAGGCGGCGGACTCCGTGCTAGGAGCAAGAGTATCATCGATCGCTTCCGCTCCAAGTCACGTGGCCCAGAGGACCGCGATTCTGTGCGCGACTCCCGCGACTCTCGTAAGGATCGTTACGACGACCGTTACGATGATCGTCGCCCCGACCATGGCTATGACCGTGGCCGTGATGACTACGACTATTTTAGCTCCGAGTCTGAGGGCGACGGTTCGCCTGTACACTCCAGGAGACGCAGGAAGCACTGAGACTACTAAGTGATTGAGTATTGGGACTTGTATAGATGATCAATGAGGCATGATTGTACGGCTGTTTTTTATTCTCATTTTGTATTGATGTTTGGGTTATGTTTTGTGTTTTACTAAAGACTTGCACGTACGGCCATCGAGCTAATCACGACATCACGACCTTTACGATCATTTGAGATTTCAAACATGGAAAGAAATAGATAGACACCGATAATGAGATTATTCTGCGCAGTAACTTTTCTCAAGTATGAATTCGAATTGGGTATCCATCCAAAAGTAAAACACGCAGCCCCTGCAAATCCAACCTCCCATCGTACTCCCCATTCTACACCACCCAAGCTCCAATCAACCCAATCGCTCCAAAAAACACAAATATCTCATCCCCGCTCTACCTCTTCTTTCCTCTCCTCACCTCTCCTCCCCTCTTCCCTTCCACTCCCTTCCCCTTCCCCCCCTCAACCCTCCCTC